>NIVC01002652.1:0-152942 GCA_002269645.1 Macrostomum lignano | reverse complement strand
AGCTGAAAAGCGTCCATCTCATCGATGTCGCCGCACCTCGCGTCAGAAAGAACACGCGCGCTTTTCGGCCTGTCGGTTGGTCTAAAATACGAGTAAAATAAAAAGTAAGATAATTGTGAGCGGCAAAATCGATATAGACGCTTAGTGTTGAGCAATCTTTAAGTTACGTACCTTGGTTCTGAACAAAACACGAGCTAGGAACTCCATTAAAAACAGAAGGAGGATTAATTGGCCTTTCGGTAGAGTTTTTCTTGACCATTGGAGCATCGCTTGGCCAATGCTTTACGCACACGCCCATATTGCAGTCACTCTCTAAAATAATAAATTTTGGGTTTCAAGTTGTTTGGACGAGACTGGCATGCAGAATTGAAGCGGAATTATGCAGCAGTAATGACAGCAAATGATCTGGTTTCTTACCTGGAGAATATTTGGCAGCGCCTTTCTCCATCGCTCTCGCTCCTGTGGATCTCTGGGAAACGCAAATGTCCGTGTTCGAAACGGCTTCAGAGTTGTAATTTGACGAGCACGGAAATACGCTGCACTTTCTTGGCATTTCATCAAGTGAATAAAAAATGCTTTTCTTGATATAGTTCAGCTTAGCTTCACTGCTGGCCGCAACTAAAGCAATTTTAATTTGCCTGATAGCAGAGAAACTTGAAAAAGCCATAGAACAATACTTTTAAGCGAGCCCCTCAGATTTTTTGCCATGAATTGGCTCGTTTTGCGTCCCGAGGGTTTTAGTTGTCCCTGCGATGACTCATCTAACAATGGTAGATTTATCTCTAGGTTTCGAGTGCGTAAATAGTCTATGGCACTCGTGCTAAGACTATTTACGCACTCGAAACCTAGTGATAGATTCATTGATTTATGGGCAAAGCATTCTTCTGGTTTTAGCCATAGACATAGATAGATAACGCGACTGTGCAGTAAATCCCAAGCCGTGCAGTAAATTCCATTTAAGAATGCTTGGCCATATGTCAATGGATTCCTTCACGTTCACTCGTGCTGGTTAAATTCTATAATACCGACAAAATTCGTCTGTGGTCGAAAGCCCAAAAGTTGTCTGTGGCAGTCTTGGACTTTCGTTTGCACAGAAAAAACTTCGGCAGGTATTTAAAGCACGTACAGTACACGAATGTTGCTAAAACGATGAAAAAGTCAAAATCTTCTGTAATGTTTACAAAATCATATGGAATTCGACAGGTTTGAATCTGGTAGTCTCAATTGATTGATAAACTTGACTGCAAAATTTCACTTGAGATGATTTCCATTATTTCAATGCGTTTTGAAAATTCAGTTTTAAAATACTCTTTGCCCTACTTTTAGCAAAGAAGAGCGAGTTTAAAGTTCAAATTTTTGAAGTCCGAGGACGACGTGCACTCTTCTTGCGAATGCCCTTGTCTTGAAAGTCCAACGCAGAGTCCTCCTCCATCGTGACCCGAAGGATCCACCTTTGCTGAACCATGCTGGCTGGAACAAAACTGTCCACTGAGGTCGCATCCTTGATGGACTGCGTGGTCCTGACCGCCTGGAGTAAAATTGATTGATGAAGGAGTCAGGCTGCCATGCTGCACTCTCATTGTCAAGAAAAATTCCTCAAACGAACCCATTGGTAGAAGGCGAAGGCGGCAGCGCTCTGCAGGGCGATCTCGCGCTTGTCGATGCTGCCCAGAATCTCCGAACTTCGGGCGGCGATGCGCGGATCAACGAAGCGCGGCTGAAACTCCGCGACAAACTTGTTGATGCTCTTCAACAGCGGCTGGCAGCGGTGCCACTTCTGTTGGTAACGTGGAGAAGTTCACGAGTAAACAGACCCAGTGAGGGGCAGCAAAATGACTGCACAGTACAATCTATAGAACACAAGCTCTGCACTCTGTACACTACACACCGACCTAGCATTTAAAAAGCTTCTCCGCCCTCAATGCGAAATTGCGAATGAATTAAGTTGTGTCATTTTTACGATGTTTGGACATGTAATTAGGATTGCGCTCATAAAATTAACACAAAATACAAACTTTCTGAACAAAAAAGCTCTACGAATATCTATAGAACTAACAGAAAATCAAGTCGTATCAAAATGATCATTGGGTTTGTCCGCCATCAAATGGATCATTACAAATTTTACGCTGAAAAAATGAAAATCTCCATTCTCCGTAATGTATTTCTTCAATAAAACAAGCCTCTCAAAAGTTCCCCGAAAATGTAGTTTCCCGCCCTTCTACTTGGGTAGTCCTTGACTCACCCGTGTGCGCTTTTCGTAGTACCCGAGCAGCAGCAGCAGCGCCTGCACCGTCCGGTGCACCGTTTCCACTGGCCGGCTGTACTGCTTCAGCTCGGACAGACTCTTCGGACTCATCTCCAGCCGGTGTGAGGGAATTCGCTTCAGCTTGTCATCTCGCTGGATGGCCTCTCTGGCGAGCCGCAGGTCCTCGCGAACAGCGCCAGCTGCGCCTCCGTCAGCGGCTGCGACTCGGCTTCAGCCTCCAGACGGTGCACCAACGCGCGCAGGCGGTCGGTGCTGCGGCTCGCTGAGCGTCCGCCATGGCGTCCCGGAGGTCTGCGGTTGGATAGAGCACGGATCGAAATTTTCACTGGCCAAATTAATGTGACGGTTTTACAATACAAGCTACCTTCAGTAATACATCAGAATTTAAGCACAACTGCCTTGTTTTGTCAACAGAAAAACAGAACCTTTTCTATTCTGTAGCGCCGTTAAAGTCTGTTGTGCCTCCTTCAGCTTTCTCGACTGACTGCCGCGCAGCTCCTTTTCGCGAGCCTCCAACGACTCAACGGCCTTGCGCACCCGAGTTAACTTTCGGTCCAACAAGGCCACGTCCAGCTCAGCAATCAAATAATTCAGCTCAGCTTTTTCCGCCGCAATCGCTTCTGTGGCCTCCTGCGCTGCAGCAGCCGCAACCGCAGCTGACTTTGCTGCCGTCTCCGCCGAAGCAGCCGCCATGCGGGCTCCCCTCTTCGCGATGGAGGCCTCGGTGGCTGACTTTGCAGCGATCTCGGTGACTGCCCTGGCAGCAGCTTCGGCTTCGTGCGACGCTGATGATGCAAACTTTGCAGCCTCGTCGGGTAGCGGAGAACCGGCGATCTCCGCATCGAAGGCTGCAGCCTCAGCCGCTTTTGAAGCCGCATCAGCTGCCGAACTGGCAGTCACTTTTTCTTCTGCTGCTGCAGCTGCAAGCGCCTGCAATTCGGCTGCCACGTCGTTCGCTGACTCAGCCGCTAATTTGGCTTTGACAGCCGCCTTCTCAGTCATTTCCGATCGATACGATGCCGCCGAGATATCCTTCGCATCAGCCGCGGTCTTTGTTTCCAGTTCCTCATCAGCAGCCGCCAATACTGCCGATTGGGACTCGGCCACCGCCCTCGACACCGCGAGTGCTAAAGCCGCCAACTTTGATGCCTCCATTGCTGCCGCTTTCAAAGCCGCTTTGGCTTCAGCCGCTGCTTTTGCTGCTGCTAGGCTCTGAGCTTGAGCTCTTTCTGCCGCAGCTGATTTCGCAAAAGCTTTTGCTCTTTTTTCTTCTTTCTCGTACGCCAAGGCCAGCCTTTTTGCAGCCAAATCGGCAGCAGCTCTCACCTCAGCGTGACTCTGTCAGGAAAAGGATAAAAAATACCAAAAATATTTCGAACAAATGCATTTCGAGATAAAACCGATGGCAGAACAACTTTATTAAGTACCCAAACAGGCAGCGACTCCAGTCCCTTATCGCGGCGGTGTCGGTTCTCCTGTTTCCGCTGCCGATTCTCCTCGGCCACCCGACGTCGCTCGTTTAGCTCCCGAGCTTCGCGCAGTGCCGCCGCCTTGGCCTCTGCGCTGCTCTCCGACTCAACGTCGAACTTTACAAGCTGTGTCTCAACGCCGTCGTTGACACGGGCCACCACCGTCACGCCGCCGCTCCCCGCAGTGTTCGCTCCATCGGTGTTACCCGCAGATGCCGTCACGGACCCGAACCACAACCGCGGGTCCTGCGGGTCGCGACTCAACGGCTCCCGACTGCCGCTTCGCTCATCGACCACCTCCACAGCGCCGACAGCTGTGGCGTCCTCGAAACGGAGGCGGATCGGCGTCGGCTGTCCAACGGACAGCGTGCGGTCCAGCGGCTCGATGAGCGCTCCGCCGACCGGCCAGTCCGCACCGAGGCTCGGAAACGCGGATGCAGATCCGTCCAGCTGGCCCACCGCTCGCACGAAGTACGTGAAGTACGGCGCCAGTCTCCGCCGCTCTCTCGGAACGACAGGCGTAGCAGGTAGTGGCCCGCTCTCGGAACCGGCACCGCACCTCGAAGCCGCCGCCTCGACACCGCTCACTAACGAGTAGTCGCCGACCGACTCGGTCCCTCCGTCTGCTCCGATACCCAGCATCTCCGACTTCAGATCGATGCCTGCGTCGCCTTCTTCGCCTGCGCCATCAACACCGAAGCGCATCGCCAGCTCGAACTCTTCGGTTCGAACGTACGGCGTTTGGTGGCTCAGTGGCACCAGCCGACAGCCTCCGCCGTTCGCCTTGCTTGCAGCGGCGAGTCCGAGACCTCCGACGCGGCTCCAGTCGGCAGCGGGAAGCTCGCGCCGTCCTTGGCTTCGCTGCTGGCGTCCACCAGGAACTGGCCGACGGGCCGACCGTTCTCGTAGAGCACCAGAGCGTAGTAGCCGGAATCGGGCGCCAGGAACAGGAAGGCGTTGCGGTGATTGTCGCGCCACACGAGCACGCTGCTCGTCGGCAGGGGCTTGTTGTCCGGACCCAGCGCTTGGCACATCAGATTTCTGCAATTGGTAATAGTTCAGTAGCTACGCCTGTATTTCAAAAGTAAGAAATAATGCTACAGTCTCTATTTTAGTGTCTCTTCTCATAATTGCCTACTATGCTGCCAATTTCCTGCTAATAGAAACCTGTATTCGAAGTATTCTAACCTTCAATTTTAGTAGAAGCGTACGAAATTTAACAATAGTGTTCACCTTATGCCAAACCTGTCTTCTAGTGCAGTAATCTCGAAAGTTGCTTCTCCATTGGCTGCCCTCAGTTCGCCTGACTCATCTGAGCTGAGCCCCTCTTCACGCATTTCTTGACCGGAGCCGAATTCGTTCAGATCTTCATGGCCATCCGGGATAAAATTGGCTGAGACCCAGCTCTGTGGACTGTGAACAGCGTAAGTGACAAACGTGCTGCCTTTTAATCTTTCATCTGACACGTAACGCCAGAGCCTGATGGCCAGGGCGTACTGTCCCGCATGCGGCGGCTCGAATATGAACTTTACGGTGCTCTTGGACACCCGAATAGCCTTGCTGACACAGGCCTTCTGTTGGTAGGCAGTCAAATGCGCCAAGTTCGATCCGTCAGCAATGTGCTTCTTGTGTATTTTCAGCAGCATTTCGTACATGTACTGCTCATTAGTAAGTTCTCGGAGCAGGATTTCTACGGATCCGGGCTTTGAAATGATGACGTTTTTTGGATGACTGACTGTTTCTAGCTGGTAGACGTTCATCTCCGTTTCCGTGCCGTCAAAGTAGTCGATCATTTCTTCGAACTCTTCAAATTGCAGCGGCCTGGCCAGCAGCTGCCACTCGAGCTGGTCTTCGCTGGGG
Source organism: Macrostomum lignano (assembly GCA_002269645.1). Taxonomy (NCBI): domain Eukaryota; kingdom Metazoa; phylum Platyhelminthes; family Macrostomidae; genus Macrostomum; species Macrostomum lignano. Next base: position 147,347 of record NIVC01002652.1, on the reverse strand, counting down.
AAGTGACTGACAACGAACTGGTGCGGGTCAGTCAGGAACCAGAACTCGTTGAGATCGTAGACTGTGGTGCCGCCGACTTCTGTTACATCATTCACAAGGCCGCGCTCATCCACCTGTCTGTAGTTGCCTGCCTCGAAACCGCTGACGGATTGCGCGGACCAGTGCGGATCTATGAATCGCCATTCGCCCTCGACGTAGCAGGCAAACCAGACGCCGCCAAGTGGTGCCCTGAGCCCAGACTCATAACCGATGCCCTTCTTGTAGCCGGTAATTACTTGCATCGGCACACCGGCTATGCTAAATTGTGTCCGATAGGGTCAGGTGAAATTTTCAAGCAATTTTCAAAGTGATCTTTTCAATAATTCCCGCATGATATCAGCAAATGTTTCAAATTATTCAAGTTAAATAGTACACAGGAAAGGAGTGCCCAATTTAATAGAGGATTTTTTGCATAGACTATTTAACAGTAAGAATCCGAAGCCATTTTTCCGCCCGTCGACCTATCAAGGTATAATTACCCCCCTCCCTGACAACTTTTTTGCTGCGCCAGAACGGAGCAACGCAGGCACACGAAATTCAAGAAAACGGGCTAAACTTTTGTTGCGCACCTTCACAAACAAAATCAAGCTTTTTGGACTGTCGAGATATTCAACGATTCTACCAGAAGGTCGACTCTTTCCCCGAGTATTCCCAAGTTTCCCTAGTGCATTCAGTACACCCCTGTGCGCCAAGCAGCACTCCACCTCAGTGCAGCCTTGCCAAGCATCCAAATTTCATCAGCGCATCGACTACACGTGTTTGCATCAGCTGTGACTTCTTTGGTCACTGGCCTTCACCCAGGCAGAGCTTCTGTCCTTCAACAGGTACTGGTAAAAAATTTTATGTTTCAGAAATGTAGCTCGTATCTAGAGAAGAAAAATGCATAGTCATCTGGGCTATCTGTTGAAGGTGTCGACGGCATCGGGATGATGACGGAATGCTTGAGAGACTAGCTGAAGATGTCGAGCAGTTGAGATTCGCCCACTAAGGCTTGATCAGCGAAACTAGAGAAATCCGCAACCGGAGCAACTGATTTCCGCCATCATGTTGATGTACCAGGATACGACCGCTTCGGTGATGACGCCAGATGGACTGTCGGACCAATTTAGCACGTCGTCAGGCGTGCTGCAGGGTGACACTCTGGCGCCTTTCCTGTTTGTGCTTGGTCTGGATTGGGTACTGAGGACCGGCGTACCCAACGGCTTCCTGCTGCGAAGACGCATAAATCGGTGGCACCCGGAGTAGCGGCTCTCCATTCTCGGCTGCGCGGACGACCTCGCGCTGCTGTCATCGTCGGCAAAAGGCGCTCAGCGGCTGCTGGATGGCCTGACGGCAGCAGCATCGCGAGTCGGCCTCATGCTGAACGCACGGAAGACGGTAGTCTTCACGGTGTCCTCCAACCTGCCTGTCGAGATCAACTACCGAGACGCTGCCGAGAGGCAATCATGATTACCCGTTGCCAGCGGTTCCTGTACCTCGGCGGCCTCGTGCCGGACGTTGCCGACAACCTGGTGAGAAGACAAGGCCTGGCATGGGCCGCGTTTCGTTCTGTGCGCTCCGCGCTCCATTCTGAGGCCCTGGATGACGGGCTCAAAGCTCGGCTGTTTCAGGTAGTCGTTGAGACTGTCTTGTTGTACAACGCCGAGATCTGGACCCTGACGGACGCTTTGGAGAGGCAGCTAGACGCTGCGCATGCGGCCATGCTGCGTGGGCTTTCGGAGTGCGCAGCGGTTCAGGCAGCGAGACCAACGCCGCTTTCTACACGAGGGCATGATGCGGCCTTCTGACCTGCGGCGACTTCGACTGGCTGGCCACGTCATCCGGTCGGAGGCTCGCTGCCCTGAGCCGCTGCACGAGGTGCTGCTGCTCAAGCTGCAGGGACCGCGCAGGCGAAGCCAAGGGCGAACGGCGAGATACCCTGATAGGCTTTTGACCGATGCTGGCGCCCTGGACCAAGCTGGGGGTTGTGACTTTCTGAGGGCTTTGCCCAGAGACGCGCTCTCTGACTTTTCCCCTCTTTCTAGCCACTGCGTGGCTGGCGGGTGAAGTACTTTGTTGTTGTTGTTGCAACAGGGTGTCCATAGTTACCTGGTGTCACCTGTTGAATGTTCAGAAGCTCCGCCTCGGTGAAGGCCAGTGACCAACGAAGTCACAGCTGATGCAGGCACATGCGGTCGACGCGCTGATGAAATTTGGAGGCCTGGCAAGGCTGCACTGAGGCTCAGTGCTGATTGTGCCGATTGTGCGCATGTATGATCAAAGAGAGTTGGTGAAATACGTGTATCATTCATGGCCTTGCAGTTGGGTCCTCAGCCCACTTAACAATAGTTGGCATGCACAACTCGAATGTCATGCAGGCCTGTCTTACTGTGGGTTACCAAATTTAGTGACGCACTCGTAGATAATTGCTGAAAGCGCGTCAAATATTGCATTTTTATTTATTCTGGAACCTGAAACTTTGGTGCGAGTGAGCGATTTCTAGTATGGCTTGGCAATCTTACATGAGTAGCGCGGCAAAAACCTCGCTGCAGTTTCCAAGTCGAATATTTTGATACGGTTGCTTCTCTACAGCAACCTCTGCCAGCTGCCGGTGCGCGCAGGCGAAGCAGAACGCGACCCTCACCTTCTCCAGGTTGCTGCGGCTCTGCTCGAACAGCCGCTCCGCCAGCTGCTCCCAGTCGTCGCTTGGCAACGGCGTCACCGACTCAGCGAACTTGTCCGTCTCTGTAAAGTCCTTCGATTCGAGCAGCTCCGTTTTGGTGCGTCGCGGTGGAAACGGAGCCGGCGGCGACTCGTTCGCTGCGTCGCCCAATGGATTGGGCGGCTGGCCTCGCTGCCGCTGCAGCTGCGCCAAGCCGGCCAGCGTCGGGAAGCGGCCGGACTCGACGCCTCGCTGCACTTCAGCAGAGTCGGCGGGAAGCAGGTACTTGGCCAAGGGCACCTCGTCATCGGCCAGTTGGTAGTTGGAGTAGTACGGTAAGTCGTCCAGGTAGCTCGCCTAAGTCAATTGATACAAAAAGCATTTGCTCACTGTCTCAGACAAAACTGCTAAATTTCTAAATTGTAAATTTCTGTTCAGCGCATCTTAACTGAAAGCAGCAAGCAACCTTGCGCTCAATTACAGGTCTGCTAACCAAATATGTCTGCGGACCAGCTTAGAGACTACTCAGGCGTTTGAAGACTAGATAGAGGGTAATGGAGACTAGATGGAGGGTATGGAGACTAGATGGAGTACATGGAGACTGGATGGTGGGTATTGAGACTAGACAGAGGGTATGGAGACTAGATGGTGGGTATGGAGACGATATAATAGGTTTGGAGACGACATGATAGGTATCATGGGGGGGGGGGGTTGGATGGAGGATGAATATGAAGGACAACAGGAGTCAAAGACGAGCTGGTGGGTCTGAGAGTCGTACCCGGTACTTACAAAAAATTTGAGGCAAAATCTTGTTTTGGAACGAGCGAAGAATGCAGTCAAATTCAATGAATGAATTATTATTTGAATGAAAAGAAACCAACAATCGGATTGTAAACACGACTCAATGCTAATTGAAATTTAAGTGTGCCAGTACTTACCATGCCAGACTCAGCAGTTTCCATGGTCGGGAGCGGATACTGTCTAATCACTGAAGCCTTTTCTCTTGCCTGGATCTTCTCTGCTCGCTCAAGTTTCCAATGCTTAAATATTTTCAAGAAGTGTTTAACCGTTGGCGCTGCGCTGTCACAGAGTGTCTCTTAGATACTGTATCAGCTTTTGAAGAGTTCTTATCTCTTGCCCAGCTCATCAAATTTTGAATCTAATTTAGTAATTTTACCTTGAAGAGAACTTCAGAAAAGAAGAATCTCACACCATATCTCTTTAGGCGAAATCAGGCAAAAGTTTATTGAGACCGCTTGTTGACTTCCGTCACAAATTAATGCGAGAATTCTATCGAAAAACTTGGTAATCATTGAATCATAAATAAGAGGAGAAGGTTGGGAATGGAGCAGACACATCTATACTCAACAAAATTAAAAAGTCGTCACCATTTGAGAATGCGCAGTAAATTCTAGCTCAGTATATTGATTTTTGAGTGACGCAACTTGCGCCACGGGACGCAGAGTTGGGCTGGGTGAGGAGGGATTGGAGGAGTGGACTCGTGGAGGCAAAGATCGGATGGATTTGAAGCTTCCGCCCGGTTTTCATTGTTTTTTCAAGCTTTTTTACTATCAAAATGGTTGGCCAGGTGATAGACGCTGGTCGAAAGACACTGCTCGCTGGGGCAAAGGGTGGCGACTTTTCACTGTTGCTAAGTAGCTAGATGTGAAAATCAACTCTCTTAAAAATCTAGGAACGCGATCTGTTCTAAAAGAATCGAACAGCATGGTAGATTGTATAGTATGTTGCGGAGTTTAATAATGGCGAAAAACACGAGTGCGCGTAGCACGTGTGTTTCTGGCCATTATTCAACGATGCAGCATGCTATAAAAGCACGTTATAAAGAACTTTTACCCAGCAGACAGACACAAGGACGAGTTAGAAAGTCGTTTTTTACACTTAAATTGAACGAGAGATGGGGTGGGTGAACTGATTGGTCACTTAGACAGAGAGTATGGTGTACATTGATTGGGGTGGATGAACTGATTGGTCACTTAGACAGAGAGTATGGTGTACATTGATTGGGGTGGGTGAACTGATTGGTCACTTAGACAGAGAGTATGGTGTACATTGATTGGGGTGGATGAACTGATTGGTCACTTAGACAGAGAGTATGGTGTACATTGATTGGGGTGGGTGAACTGATTGGTCACTTAGACAGAGAGTATGGTGTACATTGATTGGGGTGGATGAACTGATTGGTCACTTAGACAGAGAGTATGGTGTACATTGATTGGGGTGGATGAACTGATTGGTCACTTAGACAGAGAGTATGGTGTACATTGATTGGGGTGGATGAACTGATTGGTCACTTAGACAGAGAGTATGGTATACATTGATTGGGGTGGATGAACTGATTGGTCACTTAGACAGAGAGTATGGTGTACATTGATTGGGGTGGATGAACTGATTGGTCACTTAGACAGAGAGTATGGTGTACATTGATTGGGGTGGATGAACTGATTGGTCACTTAGACAGAGAGTATGGTGTACATTGATTGGGGTGGATGAACTGATTGGTCACTTAGACAGAGAGTATGGTGTACATTGATTACGCGTGGCGAGGGCCAGTTGAATTCGCTATCGGATAAGATAAAAGGCGAGTCTATAACTTAGTCAAACTTTTAATTAGCTTAATAAAATCATAGCAGTATGCCTGCTCTTATCAATTGGAAAAATCTGCCGCTGAATGGTGTAATAATGGCCGTTTTGACTTGTCATTGTGTCTGGGTAAAAGTTCTTTGCAATGCTATAATCTAGGCCATTATTATTTAGTTCGTATATACTTCTCTTCGGTTAAGTGGAAAAGATATATATATTAAAAGTACATGTGGCACTTTAGCTCATAAAACAAAGAACCTACTCGTATATAAAGAAACATGTTTAAATGTAAATAATAACGATTATTGGTTACAAGAAAGAGGATGTAAACCCTTTTCCCTCCTTAATGAGCTTGATGATCATTAAAGTGATCTTAGAAAGCCAGGATTGTGTCACGTCCTTGGATAACTATTGTGCAGCATCTAGGAAAATCACAGTCGTTTTTCTGGGGGGCCTTTCGTCGTCTTTAGATAGACTGGAGTCTACTTAGGCACCACGGACGACCTCCTGCGGATGCCTTCGTCGTCGAAGTCCCACGTGGCGTCCTCTTCTTCGGTGACGCCGAGGATTTGTATCTGCTGCCTCATGCTGGCCGGGACGAAGGTCTCCGGTGTTGACGCCTCCTTGATCGAGTTCGCTGTTTTGACCGCCTGCAAGGATTCGAATATTAGAAAATTAAAGTCAAAACTCTTTGAGACAGGGGGTTCAGTCAAAGAAGTCGGAACCGGAAGCCAAGCACAAATACTAGAATAAGTATTTTAGAATCTGTGAAGCCAAGTGGGATGTCAACTTACTGTAAGCGACAAAATGCAGCCCGAATTGCCGACTGCTATCGATATCCTGTCAGAGCAGTTCGACCAGGCACACAGGGAAGATCCCATCCAAGTATGTTCCCTGTAGCCCCAGGGTTTCTAGGTTCTACATAAGCGCAGTCAAACATTTTTAGAGACCCTTCAATTCTCTGCAGATTTAGGCAAAAATTTACACACCAATAGGCCAATATGTAGCAAACTCAGAGCTAGAATTTCTTATTTATCGGCCCAATGAAGCAAGACCTGTAAATAATTTACTCAATTAACCACGGAATCGAAATTACGATTTTCGCTAATAACTTCCGGATGGTGAGTCTGCGACTTGTGCGTGATTAGTCAGATCAGGCCAAAACTCCCAACCTTGGGATGCATGATATGGGTGTAGCTAATGCATGGTGTCTAACGTAAAGATAACATGTGAGATCATGATTTTCGGCTTAATTCATTTGTAGGAAACGACTGTCACATGAACGCTGTGCGGTCAAGGCTCAAGTACCCGTATTTTCGGGCGATAAGATCGTATTTTCGATTCCGCTTACGAACGAAATTTCAAAAACGTTGCTTATTCGAACTCGAACAAACCCATTCATAGAAGGCGAAGGCGGCAGCGCTCTGCAGGGCGATCTCGCGCTTGTCGATGCTGCCCAGAATCTCCGAACTTCGGGCGGCGATGCGCGGATCAACGAAGCGCGGCTGAAAGTCCGCGACAGACTTGTTGATGCTCTTCAACAGAGGCTGGCAGCGAGGCCATTTCTGTCAGGTGGAAAAAAATGCATGGTAATCCACTCCACCAATATCCACTACTTGCAGTAGTGTAATTCGATCACTGCTTTAGAGGGCCATATAATTAATAAATCATCAAGAATCGTTCATTAAAATAAATCCAATTCAAATTCGCGCCAAAAGGGACATTGTTAAGCAATTGCTAAACACCTTGTAAAAATCCTTTTGACACCTAATGTGGTTGATTAACTCAATAGTTTGTCCCAGACTCAGACTGAATCCTTAGAAGCGGCAATGATGAAGCGCGGATCGCTCACCCGTGTGCGCTTTTCGTAGTACCCGAGCAGCAGCAGCAGCGCCTGAACCGTCCGGTGCACCGTTTCCACTGGCCGGCTGTACTGCCTCAGCTCGGACAGACTCTTCGGACTCATCTCCAGCCGGTGTGAGGGAATTCGCTTCAGCTTGTCATCTCGCTGGATGGCCTCTCTGGCGAGCCGCAGGTCCTCGCGGAACAGCGCCAGCTGCGCCTCCGTCAGCGGCTGCGACTCGGCTTCAGCCTCCAGACGGTGCACCAACGCGCGCAGGCGGTCGGTGCTGCGGGCTCGCTGAGCGTCCGCCATGGCGTCCCGTATGTCTGCAGGGGTGGGAGGTGAGCTGGTCGGGTAACTCAAGAATGATGCATCAGATAAACAAAAGCATTCAAAATCATCAGGTTCCAATCTGGTTTGTCTCTAATCCTCTATACCTGTATCAGGCTTTCGTATGACTTCATTGAGAATTTCAACTGAATGTAACCTGAATGTAAACCACGAAACTATGAACTCCTCATTGAAATCGGACTGTACAACCTCGCCGTTCCTCACGCACCCTTCCTATTCTGCAGCGCAGTCAGTGTCAGCCGAGCTTCCCGCAGTTTCGTTTCGTGGTAGCGGTGCAATCCAAACTCGTGCGGCTCCAAAGCCTTGATCGCCTTGCGCAACTGAACAACTTTTCTACTAAGCAGCGCCTCGTCTAGCTGAGAAATGAGAAGTTTGACCTCTTCTTTCGCTGCCGCCGCAGCTTCTGCCTCGGCTGCCTTTGCCGCTGCTGCTGCTTCAGCAGCTGTTGTCGCTGCTGCATTCGCTTCAGCCGACGATTTGCTTGCAGCCTCAGAATCTGAGGAGGCCTTCGCGGCCTTCTTACTTGCGGCGTCAGCTTCCGCGGCAGCCTTTTCTGAAGCCTCCTTTGACGTCTTCAATTTAGCTTGCGCCTCATCGACCAGTGTTGCGGCATTTTGAGCGGCCTTTTTGGTTTCGTCATTTCCTGATTTCTCAGCTTCCACTGCTGCTTGGTCCGCTTCGTTTCTCGCCGCATCGGCCGCCGTCTTGGCTTTTTGCTCCGCCTCCGCAGACGCTTTGGCGGCCGTACGCGCATCGGTCGCGGCACTCGCTGCAGTCTGAGCGGCAGATTTCGCTTCAAGAGCGGCTGCCTCCGCTAATTTCGCCGCCTTGGCAGCTTTTTTAACTTCACCTGACTTCGCAGCTTCAGCCGCAGTCCTGGCAGCTTCGGTCGCTGACTGAACAGCCGCCTCTACTGCGGCACCCGCCGTTGTCACCGCCTGACCGGCAGATTCCGCCCTGGATGCCGCTTTCATGGCCTCATTTGAAGCTGTCTTCGATTCAGTCGATTTTTTTGAAGCCACTTCCACCCTTTCAAACGTCTTGTCGGACGCCGCATTGGCTTTGGCTGCGGCTTCTGCCTCTGCCGCCGCTTTTGCAGCAGCTTCTGCTTCAGCCAATTTCTTAAGCGAATCCTACATAAAGATAAAAGTAAAACCGTAACTTGTGAAATAAGCGATCAATCTGTGCCATTATTTACTAATCAATCGGAAAAATCTGAGATACATGTGCAAGTAGGATTAAAAAATGCACCTGGGTAGGCAGTGGCTCCAATCCCTCTTCGCGGCGGCGTCGGTTCTCCCGCTTCCTCTGCCGATTCTCCTCGGCCACCCGACGTCGCTCATTCAGCTCCTGAGCTTCGCGCAGTGCCGCCGCCTTGGCCTCCGAGCTGCTCTCCGACTCGACGTCGAACTTTACAAGCTGTGTCTCAGCGCCGTCGTTGACGCGTGACACCACCGTCACGCCGCCGCTCCCGGCAGCGTTCGTTCCATCGGCGGTGCTCGCAGATGGCGTCACGGACCCGAACCACAACCGCGGGTCCTGCGGGTCGCGACTCAACGGCTCCCGACTGCCGCTTCGCTCGTCGACCACCTCCACAGAGCCGATAGCTGCGGCGTCTGCAAGGCGGAGGCGGATTGGCGTCGGCTGTCCAACGGATAGCGTGCGGTCCAGCGGCTCGATGAGCGCTCCGCCGACCGGCCAGTCCGCTCCGAGGCTCGGAAACGCGGATGCCGATCCGTCCAGCTGGCCCACCGCTCGCACGAAGTACGTGAAGTACGGGCGCCAGTCTCCGCCGCTCTCTCGGAACGACAGGCGGAGCAGGTAGTGGCCCGCTCTCGGGAACCGGCACCGCACCTCGAAGCCGCCGCCCTCGACACCGCTCACTAACGAGTAGTCGCCGACCGACTCGGTCCCTCCGTCTGCTCCGATACCAAGCATCTCCGACTTCAGATCGATGCCTGCGTCGCCTTCTTCGCCTGCGCCATCAACACCGAAGCGCATCGCCAACTCGAACTCTTCGGTTCGAACGTACGGCGTTTGGTGGCTCAGTGGCACCAGCCGACAGCCTCCGCCGTCCGCCTTGCTTGCAGCGGCGAGTCCGAGACCTCCAACGCGGCTCCAGTCGGGCAGCGGGAAGCTCGCGCCGTCCTTGGCTTCGCTGCTGGCGTCCACCAGGAACTGGCCGACGGGCCGACTGTTCTCGTAGAGCACCAGAGCGTAGTAGCCGGAATCGGGCGCCAGGAACAGGAAGGCGTTGCGGCGATCGTCGCGCCACACGAGCACGCTGCCCGTCGGCAGGGGCTTGTTGTCCGGGCCCAGCGCTTGGCACGTCAGATTTCTGCGATGTAAATATTGTCGGAATCAGATTTTTTAATTGGCTGCTTATTGATTCATTTTTCTCTGTTGGTTAGTATAACCACAAAAATCAATATTACGATGATGTCTTCGTAGAATCGTAGACATCGTAGAATGATGTCTTGCTGGTCTGATGATGTTTTTATGAAGATTCTAACTGATTCTTGTCTGTTTGCTGTGGTGATTTGTTGTCTGCAGGGAATTGTATTGAATAGTAGGCATGCCCTAACTGTTTGCTTTCTGATTTCTCAGCATAGAATGTGGCTCTCATACTCACTCACCTCAGATGGCCACTACTAGGTCTTTCGTCCTCCTGAAGCGGTGCAATTTCCAGCGATGCCTCTCCGTCGCCAGCTTTCAGCTCTCCGGGCGCTTCTGAGGTTAGTCCAGCTCGTTGAAGGTCTTGTCCTGGTCCGAACTCGCGAAGATCTTCCTGGCCCTCCGGGATGACATCGACCGATTCCCAGTTTTGAGGGCAGTGGATCGTATACGTAAGGAACTTACATCCAGTTAGCGTAACCTCACTGACCTGACGCCAGAGCATGATTTCCAGAGCGTACTGTCCTGGATATGGTGGCTCAAAGATGAACTTGACGGTATCCTTTGACACACGGATCCCCTTGCTGATGCAGGCCTTCTCCTGATAGGCACTCAAAATGGCTGTCTTCGATTCACTGCTGATGTGCTTCTTGTGTATCTTTAGCTGCCCGCTGTACTTATACTGTTCTACCGCTCGCTCCTTCAACAGAATCTCAACGGGTCCCGGCTTTGCTACGATGACGTTATAAGGATAGTTTATCGGCTCCAGATCGTAGAATTCCATTTCTTTGGCAAAACCTCCAAAGTAGTGAGGAAGCAGTTCAAATTCTTCAATACTGAGTGGCCTCGCTAGCAGCTGCCACTCCAGATCATGCTGCTGTGGACAATGGTTTGTGATCAGCCTTTCTGGATCAGTCAGGAAGTAGAACTCATCACGGTGAAATACGCTCTGTCCCTTCTGTTCTCTGGCACTGCTGACTCGGCCCTTATCGTCAATGGAGCCATATCTGCCGGAATCGTGATTCATCACAGCCGTGGCACCCCAGTGCGGGTCCACGAATCGCCATTCGCCCTCAACGTAGCACGCGAACCAACAGCCACCGAGTTCGGCCTTTACGCCAGAGTCGGAGTTCGCACCCTTTTTGTAGCCGTAAAGCTTCTTGTTTGGCACTTTTCCACAGCTGAAAAATTTGGTTTTGAATCCTTGGAAACGAATCGAAATGCTAAAGTCAATGCAAAAGACAAGGACGATTGTTTTTATTATCAGATAGTCTTGATAAATATTCGCTGAATAAACTTTATTGATCGAAATGTCACTTCACGGTAATGACCTTTGCTTAATGGCTGGTCATTAACTGAAAGTCCTGTTTCGACTATAGACAATTTAATCAATACTCGTACAGCTATTATGAAGCGAGAATTTAAATTAATGGCCAATGAGACGAGTGCGCGTAGCCACTCGCGAAAAACGAATCCTTGTCGTTTCGTTACGAAACCTCACGAAACCTAAACGAAACCTCAAAAACCATCTACACCACTAACCATTGTACCATGAATGCATTTTAGTAGCCTTGAATAATAGTTAGTTGTGTATTCGGTTTTGGAGGTAGACAATGATTCGTTTTTCACGCGTGGCGAAAAATTTTAGTAGCCTTAAATAATGATTCCGAAGCATTGAATAATGAGCGTACAGCATGGAACATTGATTTTGAAACGTCGACTGTGAGGATTCCTTTGGGTTTGCCTCTGTACTACGCTCTTAGAGGGCTTCCTATTTGTCTATGGGTCTAAGGGTCGCCTATGAGGATATGATGAACTCATTCGACAATCTACTTGTAACCTGGTCTTACTTACTTACTTACTACTGACGGGGGGCGCAGGCGCCGCGAATAGGCCGTGAGGCCCCTATCGCAACCCCAAGGTAAAAGAGCACAAGGATTAGCCTTGGGGGTGCGCCCAGTCCCCGCCAGTAGTCGGCAGGTCCGCAGTGGAGGCATCGGCGACCCTCATCCGGCCGGAGTCCCGGACGAAGGCGCGGAGGTCTCGGATATTGTCCGCGGTGGTCAGCTCGTCCATCCGCTGGGGGTGGCCGAGGTATTTGTGCCGCGCCTTGTTGAAGTAAGGGCAGAAGGTGACGTGATGCTCCGCGGTCTCCTCTCCTATGCCACAGAAGGGACAGGTGGGAGGGCAACCGGTTTGCAACGATATATGTCTCTGGAAGAATCCGTGGCCGGTTAGGACCATGCACATCTCCCTGAGGTCGGTTCTGTTAAGCGAAATCAGATAATCAGAGACTTTCCTGTTCAGGTTAGGCATGGCAGAGCGGCTCTGCCTGTACTCGGTGCAGCTGTTCCAGTGGAGCTGGTGCTGCTGATGGAGCCACCTGTTGATATGGCGGGTGACTTGCGACCTGGGGGTGGGTAGCCTCATCAGACGGTGGTTGCCGTCTGGGTTGCTGCCCTCCTTGGCGAGAGAGTCCGCGAGCTCGTTGCCCAGGATGTTGCTGTGACCAGGTGTCCAGATAATTCTAATCCTGTTAAGGACTGAGAGAGATTGCACACTGCGGTGGCATTGAGATACTGTAGCAGCGGAGATATTCTCAGTGGTTAAGGCCTTAATAGCAGCTTGGCTATCAGTGTAGAAATTAATGTCAAAATTATTAATGTTCGCCTGAAACAGTTGCTGGGCACACTGCTCAATGGCGCAAATTTCAGCTTGGAAAACTGAGGTGTTCTCACCGAGGTGCAGACTTTCCTGGAGAAGCATCTTACCCTCGTGGAAAATGGCAATACCCGCTCCAGCGCGGCCGTTGAACAGCGAGCCGTCGGTGAAGCAGTGAATGCCCTGGCTGCGCCGGTTCACACCGACATCCAGCGGAATGTTGTCTCGGCCAGGGATGGCGGTCTTGAAGCCCCTCCTGATGTTGAGGGCGGGAGGTCGACTATCCACATTGCCCAGGTCCATGTGGATGTTGTTAAGGTCGCGGCGGACAAAGTCCATATGCGGGATTAATGTTTTCATTGGCATAAAGCCAGAGGGCGCGTTATTTAACGTTTTATCTCTGATAAGCCGGGAGGCAGACTTCATAGCCTCCGCCCTAATAAATAGGTGAAGCGGAGGTAGGTTAAGGATAGTGTTCAGCCCCTCGTAAGGGGTGGACGGGTACGCACCTGTGATGGCACGGCAAATGCTGCCCTGAAGCTGGTACAGCCGCTGACGGGCTTCCTATTTGTCTATGGGTCTAAGGGTCGCCTATGAGGATATGATGAACTCATTCGACAATCTACTTGTAACCTGGTCTTATACAGTACAACATTTTTTGCTTTGCCACTACTAAAATATTCACGTCAAAAGTTTCTATGTAAAGATTCAAAAGACCAAAACATCGACCAGAACGTGGAACTTACCCAAGCAGCTTCTCAAATACATCCGTCGCCTCATTTTCCCGGATAGCTTTGTATGCCAGAGATTCTTCTGCAACCTCTGCCAGCTGCCGGTGCGCGCAGGTGAAGCAGAACGCGACCCTCACCTTCTCGAGGTTGCTGCGGCTCTGCTCGAACAGCCGCTGCGCCAGCTGCTCCCAGTCGTCGCTTGGCAACGGCGTCACCGACTCGGCGAACTTGTCCGTATCTGTAAAGTCCTTCGATTCGAGCAGCTCCGTTTTGGTGCGTCGCGGTGGAAACGGAGCCGGAGGCGACTCGTTCGCCGCGTCGCCCAACGGATTGGGCGGCTGGCCTCGCTGCCGCTGCAGCCGCGCCAAGCCGGCCAGCGTCGGGAAGCGGCCGGACTCGACGCCTCGCTGCACTTCGGCAGAGTCGGCGGGCAGCAGGTACTTGGCCAGGGGCACCTCGTCATCGGCCAGTTGGTAGTTTGAGTAGTACGGCAGCTCGTCCAGGTAGCTTTTCTGGAGTTCGCAACCCGTAATTACGTTTTTTACGGTAAGAAAACGAACCAATATCAAAAGCTCTGAGAAGTTTCTGTATCATAGAAGATCGGTGCTTTGTTTCTTTACGCTCGTACTTTAAAATATCACTACAAACCTGAAAACATAAATTCTTGTAGTTAATATCAATTTTCGACCATCACAATGTCCTTTAGTAAAGAGGTAGTTGAAAGGCCAAGCGAAGTATCGTCGAGAGAGCCATTGTGTTCTTTTTTTCGGAAAGAAGAAGGGGAGGAAATAATCTAAGGACTTGTAGACTCTACTTTACCTACTAGTCTTTGTACACTCATAAAAATGGTGCCAATTTAAACTTCTCTATGATTTTGCTTTCCTAGAAATACTCATGCCCTCGCATTCTGTTCTTTTGTCGTTGCATTGACTATTTAAAACAAAAAACATCTAGTTAAGCCTAGCGTTATTGTACGAGCAGTTTGATAATTATTTGGTTGGCAGCGAGTGCATAGTAGGTAGTTCCCCTTTGTTCTACTCTTCTGGCATGATTTTCGCGTTCGTATTGCATCCCATCAAAAAGTACAATTGGCAGAAATATACGCTTCAACGTATGTATACTTTACGCTACCCAAACAGTGGGGCAACCAGGAACCAGACTGTCTGTAATCGGCAACTTGTCGGAGCAGTTGCCTAGAAACGCGGAACAACAGTTGATCGACGTCAGTTTTTCGACCCATTGAAGACGTAAATCCCAATATTATCCCCCTAGAAGCCCAAGGTAGGAGCTTTATGACATTCTAGTCGACTCGTTCTACAAATTATCGACTGCAGTCGGCTTAATCCAGAGCATGACGTCTGCTTTGATTTGCATAATTCGAGAGATTTTTTGTAAGCTCAATTTTTTCCCTAATTCAAAAGGTTACAAATGTCTCTTCTCAAAAATTCAAAATTTGCTTCGCTTGATTTGAAAAGGTGGCTGCTGCACTTCCTGCATTTGCTCACCGGTTTTTGCTCCTGCTGAGCAGCTGTTGCAGACTCCGTTGCAGAATGAGCTTCCATCGCAGAAGATGAAAAAGGCTGTCAGTTGTCTTCAAACTGGCGAGGGCCAGTTAACTTGCAAAAATAAATTAATTCAACTCGCTATTTAGATATTTATCACCCTTACTCTGTCGCTTTTTCAGTCTAATGCATAGATTAGAATATCTTATCTCTACACAGTTGACAGTTATTTGCCAGCTGAATCAACGAACACTGCTTTCAAAGCTCAGTTTTCACAACCTTCTACCTTTGGCGAATGAATGGAATAATGGAGGCCAACAGTGGAAAGCAACCATGCAAACGTGTCAAAACTGTAACAGCCAGCAGATACGAGTAGAAGGCAAAGGTGAGGCGGCGAGCGAAGGCGATGCGGTTGACAGACGAGGTTAGTCAGTCTGAGAAGTTTGACGAGCGCAGCACGTGGCCGGGCCGGTGGGTGAGAAGCCAAGTGCGCGAGAAAGAGCGGCGAAAGGACTCAAAGACTAACCTCTAACTCAACCAAAAGAAAACGGCCAAGCCCAACTAATCTGCTTTCGCCTGCGTATTTTAACGTTTTCGCCTGTGATAGGAATGAAAATGAGCTTCACGTTTTGGTTGCTTGAACCCCTGCCACGCGGCTACTCGCGGCAACTCGCCCAACTCGGCGGCAGAGGGCGGAGAATTCAAGCGACTGAGGCCTCAGCCCCGGCGTATCTGACATTTTACCGGAGCTTCGCCTAAGAAATCTAAAGTTGTGGAAAAGCCCACTAAATTAAAGCTCGCTTAATGAAAAGTAGATACACGAAAGAAATAATCAGCATGTATAATTAGTTCAATTGTGTTAAATTCGATTATTTTATTACATTTCATTGGCCAGTGCATTTCGTCCAACAATGAGCATCTTGTTTGAAAGAAACAAAGGAATATATAAAGGCTTAAGACCAATTAATTGTTAGCAATTGAAAATACAAGAGCACAGAGGTGGGTACAAGAGTTTGGGTGGATAAGGAAGAAGTATACAAAAAATGAGTTCCAACCGGTTATTTAAGCGGGTTAAAAATGTAAAGTTGGCGACTAGCACTCCCCGTGGCGAGATGGTTGTTAAGAGTATGTTGTTAGGCCATGATGTACATGACGTACTAATAAACTAATTTTGCCATCGTTCCTACAGAATTCTCAAACAATCATTTTCATGCGGTTCACAGCGTTTGCAAGTGAGCAAATGTTCATTTGGCATGGCAGAGTTTTGTTACCACTGATAAATTCAGCAATCTTTTCAGTGCGAAAAACAACACGAATTTGAACATTGAGGTTTTTCCAGAGTAATATTTAGAAGAGATTTGAATACAACTAACGGCGATCTAGTTTGTAAGACTTCCAACGTAACGGCTAGACAAAGTACACTCTTGCACCGATCTTGAGTCCAATGGAAGCTTCAATGGGTAGGGTGCCGTTGTAGATGAATTTTTATCTAGTTTTCCTGCGCCCCAACACCAGCTAATTGCAGAAACTGAGGGTCAGGACGCCCTTCAGAACACAACAGCTGTACCTCAGAATTGCAAACGAGACCTTAATACACAATTAGGCTGCATTCTGGCTTGCGTCATGTCTTTGATGAATTTTCTAGAATTTACATTGTACGCTCGTATCCCTATCTTCTTGAGTCATTAGGTAAAATACTTCATCCTCTGCAGTAAGGTATTTAAAATTCGAAGGGAAAATCAATAGCTTTAACTCTCAGCATTGACACAAGGTTATTAAAGTCAGTCTTAGGTAAGAACATAAATTTAAACAAGCATCGCAGCATTGCATTGGGGTGGGTGACAGAGATAAGGCTTGCACGAGGGGGAGAATGAGCAACGATGTACACAAAGTACGCAGACCCTCACCAGACAAATAACCCACCCCGAGCACTGAACCCAGAATCCAAAGTCCGTAAATGATCGAAGTCAGTCGAGTCAGAGTTCAACACAAAGCTTCATTCGAGATTTCGAGATTTACTTTTCGGTTGAGTACCATTTTAAGCAGTAAAAGGGACAGTTTCATATCATTTCGCTGTTCGTTTTAGCTGCTATGCCAACCTCACTGTAAACTGGGTCCCAGACTCCTACGCGCACTCCTGTTTTGGCCATTATTCAACTCAGTTGCATACAATACAATCTACCATTGAATTAGGCTAATGGGAGAACTGCTGGACCAATAACCACTAGCTATTAACTTATATTAATTATTTAATTTAGTTTTTTATTACTATCATTTTTTACGACGCATCACGCGGTCTTCTAACGTGCCATCACTCTTCTTACGACTCAAGGCCGGCATGTAAAATTAAATTTAAGACTGCTTAAGCCTAAGAAAGTTGATGCGGCATCTTATCTTTATTTAATCGTACTTTCAGTCCGTACATTGGAAATGTGTTCGGAAAGTTATAAGCCTCTTCAAGTGTTCAAACCGCAGATATCGAGTGTGCAGCAATCAGATGCTCATTACTGTGGCCAGGCACAAACTCTTGGCAATTTTTGCTCTTCATTCAAAGATGGAGAAGAACTCGCGTATCTCCGCCTCCGACATGCTCGTCCCAGCGAAGGCCAGCGCCTTCATGGTGCCTTTGAACCTGGGATTGTTGGCTGGCTCCACTCGCATTCCGAGGTACAGGCAGGCGTTCGAGTTGGTTATGGGATTGGGGTTGTTGTCGCTATAAAGAGAGAGGGTGTGCCTCGGCAGGAAGGAATCAGCCACGAAGACATCAAAGTTGCTTCCATTGGCCGTGAAGGCGATGTTCAGCCAGTCGTTTTGGCCCAGCGGCAGCGCATCAGTTGCTGAGTTGACAAACGGCAGCAGGCTTCCCGTGATTCGGTTGGCCCTGATGTACAGCTGACCAGGGGCGGCATATTCCCACAGGTGAATGCCGTAACCGGTGACGCCGTTTATATCGTTGCAGTCGGCGAATTCCAGGATCGGCTGAACCTGAGGCTGCCTCTTTAGCTTCATCAGCCAGGTGAGTCCGCTGGCAAAGTTCAGGCTCGACTTGTTCAGCACCGCATAGGCCGTTGTGCCGTCGAAATAGGCGCCCTCGCTGCTCCACTGGATGTTGAACGGGTAGAGCCGATTGGTGTCCTCATGGGCCTGGCAAACCAGGTTCTCCAGCTTGCCGGCGCGGTCGCCCACCCACACATTGCTGAGCTTGGCGTTCAGCAATCCATGGTCAATCGGAAAGCGAAAGTAAACGTAGCAGCCGGAGGTTTTGCCAGGCATCAGGTGCTGGCAGATGGATTGAAACTGGAATATGGTGCACTGCCGGCTGCCCCGGCGGAACTGCGCCACCAGAGCGCCAGTCTGCGCCGTTTGCGAAGCCATTATCGCGCAACTCGTCGCCGAAGGTGTAGTCGCCGTTGCAAGGATTCGAGCTCGGACTATCGGTGAATCTTCCGGTGCGCACTGGGCATCGGCCTGCTGATATACTGCGGTCTGCTGCGCGCACCGGACACCTGTCAGCAGGCCGAACACGATGAGAACAGATTTCCAAAGCTTCTGTGAGCTCATCGTTACAGCCTTGGATTGTAGCGGGTAGCGGTTATTGCAGCTATAGTCTCAGAAAACATTCAAACCTGCTATCAAACGAATCAGTCCATTTAAATAGGCTTCTACGCGTTAAGCGCTAGCCGAGAGAAGTGATTCGCCGGAGGGTGAAAAAAATCCGTTTGTTATTTCAAAGCTGTGAGCAGTCAACAAATCGTTGCTATGAAAATGCTAACAGGCAGGAAATGATGCGTTTAATAAAAAGCTTTCGTCTAAACCCTTAAAAGGATTCAGGAAATACGCTCTAGAAGCACGTAGTTTATCAATTTAAAACGTAAATTAAAACGCACTCCATTTGAATCCAAATGTGATGTTCCATTAGACACATCCGATTGTCTAATCTTGCGAGGCAAGCGTGTTGATCGTTTTCTGAGATTTTTTTGATGAGTGCTGACAATTTATTTGAGACTAGGAATTCAAACCTCCCAAGTGCAACCCTGTCAGAGTCTCTAGCAAAAAACCCTTCTTCGCACCTGTTCTTCCTGTCCCTGCTGTTGTTTCTCAGGGCGCGTCTCAGGAGCCTCGACGGATGATTTGGCCTGACAGCTGGAGTCGCCGACGGCACAACACGACGACTCGCTCATCCCCGATGCAAACGGTACCCAGGCCAAGAAGCGTCCCAGAGTCACCTGCGTCGCCCCGGAGTCGTTTGAGAGTCGTTACAGATGGCATCGGTAAAATTGGAAAGAAGTGACTCTAAAAGACTCTAAGATGACGAGATGTCACGGTACAAGCCGTCAAAAAACGTCGTCAAAGAGTCGCTCAAGAATCACTTTGAAGCCTTTTGCCTGCGACTCCGAAACGACCCTGGGGCGACGCAAATGACTCTGGAGCCGTAAAGTCGTATCTGAGGCGTGCTTGAGTCGCTGTTGAGTCACTTGAGTTGTGTGTGAAGCGCATTTGCGTCGCTTGATGAATTCGAGTCACAAAGGTATGCGCCAAGACAACGAGTCTTGGACGACTCTTGCGACTCTTTTACGATTCTACAACTGACGTGACGCGCTTGTGACGCAACAGTTCACCTCTCCGTCGCATTAGACGCGTTTGAGTCGTTAAAAAGTCACAATAGTCGCCCCAGAGTCGCTAGAGTCCCTAGAGAGCTGTTTGCAATGACTCTTTAGCGACCCTTTTCATGGCAACGCTTTCAACGGGATCGCTCTTATCTGGCGGCCTGATTGATAATAACCAGCCAACTAATGGACTCTATTATCTCTCCACAATCCTCTATACAGTACTTCTAGTAGGGTAGTTGGCCTTATTTGGCAAAATGTGTGTTAGTTTGACACAAAAATGCATTATTCAAGGGCACCACCGTTTTGTTCTTTTCTATTAATATGAGTGCAAAACGTTTTTTCTTTTCATTTTTAGTATATTTAGATTCGATGCACACCTCGTTCTCGGGTGCAACCCGACACTTTAGAGCAGCTTTGGAAGCTGTGTGAAAATAAAAAAATCGATTAAATTTGCATGAAGCCGGACTAGATTTGTTGTACAGCAGTATCGCAGCAGTTTTTGCAATGCCAATTTCGGCAGCCTAAAAAAAGACAGTGGTGCAAATTGAAACAAAAAATTGTGTCAAAAAAGATGAATGCGGCAAAAAAGCGAAAATTGCCTCGACAACAGAAAGGTGTAAAACATTATTGGCAGCAGAGTTTGACAAAAAACCTTGGACACCCGCAGGTAGAAAAAAAGTCAGCAGACAAAGAAAGTGCAAGCGGTTTCAGCTGCGCTCCTTGGCGCGAGAAATTTTGCAGAAGCGGCAAGGCAAATGGGCGGAAAAATCAGTCTGGAATCATTCTCAACAGGGCGGGGAGTGAGGGTTGCTCTGGCTTGGTCCTGGACAATATATTTTATTAATAGAATTGTCTCTCATCTGCAGAGAAGCAGAGCGAACGCTCAGCAAAACTGGCCATGTAGAGAGCGGCGCTCTCCATCCAAGGGCCTCTCCGCCGCTGTCGCAGGTCGTAAAAGAAAGCCTAACAGCTTTGACAGCGGTTGCTGAGGTGGGCGAGCTGGTTGCTACCGGGCCCGGGAGCGACGGGGATGGATTTCTCAGTGACGGTTTTTACAAGGGGAGGCGGGTAGGGGAAGGAAATAACTTCTAGCTAGCTTTTTACATGACCCCATCAAAACTGGAGCGCAAGCGATCGATTCCTTCTCGCGCTAATGATGCTACTGGAGTGAGCGAGAAGCTGCCTGAACCGGAGGACACATTGGAATAATAGTTATTCAATTTCCCCAGGTGACGCGGAGTTCACTTGGGATTGGGAAACAATGCTTATCCGGCAAGGTGTGCAAGGAGTTGGAAAGTCTGGGGGGGGGGCGATCACTGCTGCTGCATGTCTGCTTGCGACCGGTTCTCGCCGCTCTTCTCGCTCTCGTCGCCCTTGGATGTGGAGGCGAAGCTGCCGCTGTCGTAGCCGCGGCTTCTGTTGCTGCCGTTGCCACCGCCGCCAGAGCGTTTCGAAGTTCGTTCGCGACCTCCGTCACGGCTGCTGCCGCCGCGATTCTGCGACTGAAGCGACATGGACGTTTTCTCCTGAAGTTCGACGGGGTTGTAAATTAAATACAGTTGAATATTATAGAGACAGACCGGATCACAGGAGATCCAAGCACTGGGGGAGCAGATTCTCAAGGACTGGGGCGGAGAGGCAAATTCCCAAGGACTGAATGAGCGGAGAGGCAGATTCTCAAGGACTGAGGGAGCGGAGAGGCAGATTCTCAAGGACTGAGGGAGCGGAGAGGCAGATTCCCAAGGACTGAATGAGCGGAGAGGCAGATTCCCAAGGACTGAATGAGCGGAGAGGCAGATTCTCAAGGACTGAGGGAGCGGAGAGGCAGATTCCCAAGGACTGAATGAGCGGAGAGGCAGATTCCCAAGGACTGAATGAGCGGAGAGGCAGATTCTCAAGGACTGAATGAGCGGAGAGGCAGATTCCCAAGGACTGAATGAGCGGAGAGGCAGATTCTCAAGGACTGAATGAGCGGAGAGGCAGATCCTCAAGGACTGAATGAGCGGAGAGGCAGATCCTCAAGGACTGAGGGAGCGGAGAAGAAGATCCTCATGGACTTTATTCAAGCGCGAACCTTCTCCCACCAGCCAGTGGGGTAGCGGCTGATGCTGTCCATATAAGCCAGATTCCGCTGCCAGTCGGCCTCCCATTCCCGCTCCTGTCGCATGCTTGACCTGCTGATGATGCGCTCCATCATGCTCTTATTGTCGCGCGTGACCTTCAGTAGTTCGCGCTGTCGCTTCTCTCGGTTCAGGCTGCAATTATTGAATGATTTTTTGTTAATTTGTGCCTGACTGACTGACTGACTGACTGACTGACTGACTGACTGACTGACTGACTGACTGACTGACTGACTGACTGACTGACTGACTGACTGACTGACTGACTGACTGACTGACTGACTGACTGACTGACTGACTGACTGACTGACTGACTGACTGACTGACTGACTGACTGACTGACTGACTGACTGACTGACTGACTGACTGACTGACTGACTGACTGACTGACTGACTGACTGACTGACTGACTGACTGACTGACTGACTGACTGACTGACTGACTGACTGACTGACTGACTGACTGACTGACTGACTGACTGACTGACTGACTGACTGACTGACTGACTGACTGACTGACTGACTGACTGACTGACTGACTGACTGACTGACTGACTGACTGACTGACTGACTGACTGACTGACTGACTGACTGACTGACTGACTGACTGACTGACTGACTGACTGACTGACTGACTGACTGACTGACTGACTGACTGACTGACTGACTTGAGTGAGAGAGACTGATTGACTGACCTCTTCGGTTCGTAATTGTTAACATTGTCCACTCTGCTCTGCTTCCGCATGATGGTGGACATCTTCTCCAGCAGCAGGCGGTTGTCGCGCTCAATGATGGCCAACCGTTCTTCCTCCAGCTGTAGCTTCTTCGGCTTGAGATGCAGATGAATGAAGGTTTGCGGTGAACTGGTGTCCACCTTTGGGCGAGCCTTTCGAACCTGGATATTTGTGAATACGTTTAAACGCTTTGTAGTGACTTAAAAAGTCGCCTTTAGTAAGACTAATTATGATTTTTCTAATAGAGAATGGGCTATGTTGTTAATTAGAGTACATGATGTAATAATTTTAGAAGAAATTATTCTAGACAGACTCTAATTCCAAACAAAAAAGCATTTAAATGACACAAGCCTGGCTAAAAAACTTTGAACTTTATTGGACGAATAAGACAGGAAAATAAGGAATAATTTTAAACCATTTTACAAAATAAGCTCCTACGAAGAGAATCGGGCAGTACATACCCCATCCATATGACGTTGATAAGCAGCTTTGTCATATTGCATTTGAAGAAGCCTATTTTGGCATGGAAAAAGGTTGTAGTGGTACCGATGCATATTGAAAACAATACTTTATTTTAACCTACGCTAGAAACTTAGGAAGGACAGACGGTAAAGGCAGAATAAAGAAGTTAAAAAAGTAAGCTATGGCTCCGAGCAGACGAAGCTGTATAAAAATCGCGATGAATTAAATTTGAAACCGCGCCTGATTTTTTTCTCGTAACTATGCCGTTTTTGTTATACCGATTCGTTGCTACGACTTGCTTAGACGTTCATTTTTAACATAGCTTTTGTTTGCGAATTTTCCATCTTGCATTAGCTAAGTTTGTAAACTAAACTTTACCTGTCTGAGCTTTAGAAGACACAAACAACGTGTAGACATGACTATCAAAACTAGACCAAAATATTTTACTCCTAATGAAGTTGCAGTCCACAACACAGTTGACAGTCTCTGGGTTTCATTCCTTGGAAAAGTGTATGACTTGACGACACTGTGCTATAAACATCAAGGTATGCGTACATTTGCAGTCGAATTTACCTTTAAACTTGGAAGATTATATATTTTTCTATTATTTCCCAGCTTTTAATCTATTCTTACAATAGCTGTATCTATTAAAAAGTTTTCCAAAATATATCTTTAAAATGTTTTTTGTAATTTTTTAATGATGGGTAGCAATTGTCTTATTATTCTTATGGTGAAAATGCATGGGTAATTTTAAATAATTTATTTCAAGCTAAGCAAAATTACTTTAAAGGTGTTCTCAATTGATAAATTTTAATAACATAGAAAACCAATACATATGGTTTGATTTTTAATTTCTTTAGAGACTTGAGGTTTGTTTTAACTATTTTTAAACACAAAATCACTAATCTTGTTGGTGAAAATTTCGAAAACTAGTTAAAATTATGATAGATATAAATTTAAGTTATAGTGCCAAAATATGGTCATTTTGATTTCTTTCAAATTTAAATAAAAAGTTGCATAAGAATATTATCTTTTAAACAAACCATATTAAATGAGTTTATTTTTTCATCAAATTATCCATTCCCAGGCTCTATTCTGTTAAAGCCAATAATTTCGAATGCCGGCAAGGACATTTCCCACTGGTTCGATCCCAAGACGCGAGACATTCGCACGCACACGGACCCTGTGTCCGGCTGCCGGATGCCCTACACGCCGCATGGCCGCTTCGTTCACGTGGCGCCGCCTTACCCCAGCTCTGACTGGTGCAACGACTTCGGCCGGCCGTGGTGGCGAGACGAGGCCGCCTACTGCATCGGCCTGCTGAGCGTCAAGACCCGCTTCGTGCGGGTTATCAACACCCTCACGCAGCAAAAGCAGGTCATCGAGGTTAGTTAGTTAGTTAGTTAGTTAGTTAGTTAGTTAGTTAGTTAGTTATTTATTTAGTTAGTTAGCTATTTATTTATTTAGTTAGTTATTTATTTATTTAGTTAGTTAGTTAGTTAGTTAGTTAGTTAGTTAGTTAGTCAGTCAGTTAGTTAGTTAGTTAGTTAGTTAGTTAGTTAGTTAGTTAGTTAGTTATTTAGTTAGTTAGTCAGTTAGCTAGTTAGTTAGCTAGTTAGTTAGTGAGTGAGTTAGTGAGTTAGTTAGTTAGTTAGTTAGTCAGTTAGTTAGTTAGTTAGTTAGTTAGTTAGTTAGTTAGTTAGTTAGTTAGTTAGTTAGTTAGTTAGTTAGTTAGTTAGTTAGGTAGTTAGTCAGTTAGTTAGTTAGTTAGTTAGTTAGTTAGTTAGTTAGTTAGTTAGTTAGTTAGTTAGTTAGTTAGTTAGTTAGTTAGGTAGTTAGTCAGTTAGTTAGTTAGTTAGTTAGTTAGTTAGTTAGTTAGTTAGTTAGTTAGGTAGTTAGTCAGTTAGTTAGTTAGTTAGTTAGTTAGTTAGTTAGTTAGTGAGTGAGTTTGTTAGTCAGTCTAATACCAACCCCAACCCCCGATCAGGTGTGCTCAGAGGAGACCCTGCAGGAGATTCTGCAGCGCTACCTGAAGCACAACGCCCACGCCGCCAGCTACACCTGGAAATACGACAGGCGCGAGCTGGACATGGAGAAAACCCTGGCTGACAACGACATTCCGGATGAAGACGAGGAATTCTACGAATTGAAAATCGACGAAGAGAAGCACCTGCAACAGTTGCATCTGTACTTTAATGACGACCTAACGGAGGCCTGAAGGATGACACAACCTGTTGATTGGCAGTCAATTGCGGTAAACCCCTCTGTTGCCACCGCTGGGTTCGCGCGAACTGCTTTATGTAATTGTTTTATTGCTTTATGCTGATATCACTCTCTGAGTTACTGATGCACCGTTCAATGGTATAAATGTTGGCAAACTTCAAGTCCCGCTACCATTATTAATATTTATTATTTTATTTAAAATATTTTTATTAGGGACTTTGCGGCTGTAAAATGGAGCTTCTTAGGCAAACCAAAATCCCAGTCATCACGTGACTGACCCGTACCCAGCCAATCAAAATTTGAAGGCCGAGCTGAAAGCAAAGTTCAGAGCCTGCCCTAGGTGACTTGCCCTCCCTCCACTGCCCCTACAGTCCCTGTGTGTACAATTTGTTTTCTTCCTGTTTGATTAAATTTTCTCTGCGATTTCGTTTATTTTTCTTTCAAATAAATTTATAAAGAAACTGGATTTGACGGCTGACAAGCCCCTTCTGTAGGTCCGCTAAGAGCTGCTGCGATGACCTCTGCGGGCGGACTTGATGAAAAAATTCTAAATGCATTATGATTTTTACTTCTTAATGAGACGACTCTTTAAACTTTCGAAACTGATTGCAGGTGTAAGCATGAATCAAAGGTCCTTTGAAACAGCACAATCGCAGTCAGGTCCTCTTCAGGTTTATGTCTCATCTCAGCTCTCTTCCCTACTGTCCCACCGCTTCTCTCTTTTGATCTTCTTTCATCTCATGAACCCTTCTCTCTATTCTCTCCTCTCTTCTCTCCCCTCTCTTCTCGCTCCTCTCTTCTCCCTTCTTCTCCTCTCGTCTCATCTTCTCATCTCTTCTCTCTCCTCCCATATCTCATCTCATCACCTCTCTTGCCTCTCGTCATTTCTCTCCTCTTTCATTTTTCCTATCCACTTTCCTCTCCTCCTCTGTTCCCTCTATTTTCCTCTCTCATCTAGCCTGAGCTAACGAGCTAGATCTTAGCTCATATTAATCTGGCCCTTAGAGGTTAAGAATTTTGCCGACCCCTGCATCAAGCCTTGAAATTCGTTGAACCTTTACTTTGCAGGGAAAACTGTAGCAATATTCTGTTGCTTTTAATTCGAAACAACGTGCTGTCAGCTTCCCCTCAAGCTCAGCGTACAGTAGCGTACAGCCTCAGAGAATGTACAGTGTGTATAGGGATTTTTCCGATGCGAAACTGTGCGAACTTGAGGGAGAAATTTATGCATGAATCAGCAGGGAAGAAAGAATGTGCACTGCACCGATTAGGGGAAGAAAAGTATTCGATGCTCCCAGCCTAGAGGAAGGATAAAACACCCCACGGTAAAAGGTTCCGCGTGCATCGGAAGCAGTGCAGAAACGAAGAACAGGCGCGCAGATGCCACATCAACGATGGCTGCTGCTGACTGTGCTGCTGGTGGTCACCGCCTGCTGCGCCTCCCCGAGCCTGGCCCACCTGAACAGTCGCTACGCGGATCCCGATGCACCGAGGGACCACTCCGAGGGGAACAGGTAAACTCAGGGGTTGAGGATTTTGTCTGCGGGCTAGGTAGAGCTGGTTTGCATTATTGTGTCTGTATTACTGACAGCTGGACCGCATCATTGTGTCCGTATTACTGACAGCTGGACCGCATCATTGTGTCCCTTTCTTGACAGCTGGACCGCATCATTGTGTCCCTATTCCTGAGAGCTGGACCGCATCATTGTGTCCCTTTCTTGACAGCTGGACCGCATCATTGTGTCCCTATTCCTGAGAGTTAGACCGCATCATTGTGTCCCTGTTCCTGAGAACTGGACCGCATCATTGTGTCCCTATTCCTGAGAACTGGACCGCATCATTGTGTCCCTATTCCTGAGAGCTGGACCGCATCATTGTGTCCCTGTTCCTGAGAACTGGACCGCATCATTGTGTCCCTGTTCCTGGGAACTGGACCGCATCATTGTGTCCCTTCCTTGACGGATCAACTTTTGCCTTGATTCAATCGTTGCAGTGCCCAAAGTCACAATCTGCGCACCAACTCCGCCCCTCCCGCCGCGCCAGAGACATCCTCGTGCTCGGAGGCAACGGCTTTATCGGCAGCCACACTGTGGAGCGCCTGGCCTCGCGTGGCTACAATGTGACCACCCTGCACAGGAACAACACCTACTGGCAGTGGCACAGCAGCCACCACAGCCGGGTGCTGACCTGCGACCGCAACTTTGACCTCACGGACTGCGCCAGCCTCTCGCAGCTGGAGGCGCGGCCGTTCCTGGCCGTCATCGACCTCTCCGGCTACGCTGACGTAGCAGTGATGCAGAGCGTTCAGCTGCTGACCGGCCGGTTCCAGTACTACGTGTACCTGAGCACCGACTCCGTCTACGACGTGTCGGACAAGCGACACGCCGGCAGGTCGCGCGAATCCGACGGCGCCTTCCCGTCTGACGCGGCGCTACGCAACCGTCTGCGCGCTGGACGTCGCTACGCGGAGCTGAAGCTCACAGCGGAGTTCATTGTCGACCTGCTGGCCGCAGAGCACAATGGGGCTCTCTACGACTACACCATCGTGCGCATCCCGGACACGTTCGGGCCCAGGGACACCAGCTACAGGTTCTGGTACTTTGTTCACGGAGCGGCTGCAGGCCGCGTGCACCTGCCGAGCTTCAGCCGCGACGCCCGAATGTCGCTGGCCTACGTCGGCGACGTGGCCGACTTCTTGGTCGGCCTTGTCGATCGCTACAGACGCCTGGCCAGACCGCTCGGCTCAGTCAAGGAGGTCTTCAACTTCGCCTACCAGGAGACCTGGACAGCGGAGGCGTTCGTTGGCCGGCTGGCCGAAGCCATGGAGCTGCCCGAGGCGCCGAGAATCGAATTCAGCGAGTCGGCCAGCCAGCTCTACCCCACCGTGACCAGCGGACCAATCAGCGTCGAGAAGGCGGCCGAGGCCTGCGGCGATTGGCTGCCGGCGACGCCGCTCATCGAGGCGCTGCGAACGTCGGCGGAATTCTATCGGCAAGCGGAAGAACAGCCGGAAAAGTTCGCCAAGGAGATCGCGCGATTCCGGGAGCTGCTGTTCGAGTGGAGTGGAGGGCAATGAGCTCAGAGCTGGTTGGCCGGTGCTTATTTGTCATCACGTGCTGGCTGACTTTTCTAATGCACATATTAATTGGAATGCACGTACTGTATGCAATTTTATTGTAATTTTTATAATTAGACCTTCCTTACTTGACTTCTTGAAATGCTGAAACTTTAAAACTGAAGTATTTGAGTTAAATATTCGATTCGAACTACGCTCGTAATTTGAATGCTCGCGAGCTGGGCCGCGGTATGCCTGGCTCATCCAAGCAGTGAAGTTCAAAGCGATATGGACCGGATAATAAACTGCAATACAGTACAGAGAGATCAGACAGACAGACACTACGACAGGCGCAGAGAGACAGACAGACACACAGGCAGACAGACAGACACACAGGCAGACAAACAGACAGACAGACACAAAGAGACAGACAGACAGATAGACAGGCAGACAGACAGACAGACAGACATAAAGAGACAGAGACAGACAGATAGACAGGCAGACAGACAGACATAAAGAGACAGAGACAGACAGACAGACACAAAGAGACAGACAGGCAGACAGACACAAAGAGACACAAAGAGGCAGACAGACAGGCAGGCACAAAGAGACAGACAGACAGACAGATAGACAGGCAGACAGACAGACATAAAGAGACAGAGACAGACAGACAGACACGCAGACGGACAGACAGGCAGACAGACACAAAGAGACAGACAGACAGACAGACAGGCAGGCAGACAGACAGACAGGCAGGCAGACAGACAGACAGACAGACAGACAGAAAGAGACAGACAGACAGACAGACAGACAGACAGACAGACAGGCAGACGGACAGACAGGCAGACAGACACAAAGAGACAAACAGACAGACAGGCAGGCAGACAGGCAGGCAGGCAGGCAGGCAGAGACAGACAGACAGACAGACAGACAGATAGACAGGCAGACAGACAGACAGACAAAGAGAAAAACAGACAGGCAGACAGACAGGCAGGCACAAAGAGACAGACAGACAGACAGGCAGACAGGCAGACAGACAGACAGACAGATAGACAGGCAGACAGACAGACAGACAGACAGACAGACACAAAGAGACAGACAGACAGATAGACAGACAGACATAAAGAGACAGAGACAGACAGACAGACAGACAGAGAGTCAGACAGACAGACAGACAGAGAGTCAGACAGGCAGACGGACAGACAGGCAGACAGACACAAAGAGACAGACAGGCAGACAGACAGACAGACACAAAGAGACAGACAGACAGACATGGCAACATCAAACAGACCCCGTTGCCAGTCCTAAAAAAGAACTTGAAAGCCCAATTGCCAACAGTTTATCAAAGCGAAATCGTGACAAAGCATTGTTGCAATCGTTACTCTCTGAGTAAGGGGTGTTAGACGCGCCGGAGGGTGCCGCTGTACATATCGCTGTACTTTGGCGGGGGGTTGAGGTGTGGGGGTTGGCCACGCCAGCCAGCTTAAAGCCTCTGCACCCGGCCCGGCTTGGCTCCGCCGCCATTTCTCAATTTTTTTTATCTTCTTTTTACAAACCAGTAAATATTAACTCATTTAAACTAATAAATAAACGCTTCGCTTGATCCACTGGGATCCGCTTTCTCGGCCGCTGCCTGCTTTTCGCAACTGACTTTGTCTCGTTTGGCTCCTTCCGGCGTGTTTAATGAAGTATTAATTTCAGTCAAAGCATTTTGTATTCCTACCCAAGAGTTTTGTTAATATATTTTGAAAACATATTTTAACTGACAGGAAATTACACAAAACAATAAGCAGAAATGAAACTGATTATAAAGTCAGTCAGTTGTTCAGACGCAATAGCTCACGGCTATATATATATATTCCATGCTAAATAATGCGAAGGAATGGTCTGCAGCTGCGCAAGGTAATCTTGTTATTAAGAAACAAAAAAGCTAGAAAAACAGTGACGACAATTACAGAAAATTAAAAAAATCAAAGGCTACTACAATATGATAACAAATTAAAAAAGGCCAGTCATAAGGAAACTGCAGGCACATGGTCAATTGATAAATATTCTCATATTTGCCTGTACTAATGATCGAATTACTCAGTGAACATAGAAGGTCAGCTCCAGGGATTCTAACACAATGAAAGACAGTGGCTAACTGAAAAAAGTTTAAACTAAACTGCATTTTATATAAAAAATGAAGCAAATAAGTCAAGTAATAAAACCATTTAAGAGGATTAGAGAGAATTGGAACTACTTGGCGTCATAGTAAATAATTAAGAGGGACACACACTGGGATACAGAGTGAGGGCGAAACGCCTGAACTAAATAGAAACTTCTATTAATGAGACAAATTTGTTCACAGACTGTGCAGGAAAACTTATGTGATCGTCACGGCGGCTGGCTCAGTGCCAGACACCTGCAATTAGCTCTTTGATTAACCAGTAGGAGTGACAGACAATCCCCGATAAGAGTGACAGACAGTCCCCAACAAGAGTGACAGGCAATCTCCAACAAGAGTGACAGACAATCCCCGATAAGAGTGACAGACAGTCCCCAACAAGAGTGACAGGCAATCTCCAACAAGAGTGACAGGCAATCCCCGATAAGAGTGATAGACAGTCCCCAACAATAGTGACAGGCAATCTCCAACAAGAGTGACAGGCAATCCCCTATTCCCCAACAAGAGTGACAGGCAATCCCCTATTCCCCAACAAGAGTGACAGGCAATCCCCTATTCCCCAACAAGAGTGACAGGCAATCCCCTATTCCCCAACAAGAGTGACAGGCAATCCCCTATTCCCCAACAAGAGTGACAGGCAATCCCTAACAAGAGTGACAGGCAATCCCCAACAAGAGTGATAGACAATCCCCGATAAGAGTGACAGACAGTCCCCAACAAGAGTTATAGACAGTCTCCAACAAGAGTGACAGGCAATCCCCGATAAGAGTGACAGACAGTCCCCAACAAGAGTGATAGACAGTCCCCAACAATAGTGACAGGCAATCCCCAACAAGAGCGACAGGCAATCCCAAAGAGTTACAGACAATCCTTAGTAAGTGTGACAGACAATCCTCAGTAAGTGTGACAGTCAGTCCTCAATTAAAGTGTGACAGACAGTCCTTAATCAGAGTGACAGACAGTCCTCAATCAATCAGAGTGACAGACAGTCCTCAATCAGAGTGACAGACAGTCCTCAATCAGAGTGACAGACAGTCCTCAATCAGAGTGACAGAACATCCCCAGTCGGAGTGACAGGCCCACCAGTCCCCACTCGGAGTGACAGGCGCCTAGAATCGGATTTCTCCCCTAGCGATGGCGGCAAATGCAGGCCCATCCAGGGCCAGGTACTGCCCAGACCGGCAGCACAGGTAGTAGAGGGGATCTCCGCAGCACCTGTCGGGATCGAAGCCGTCCTTGCGCAGCTCGGTCTTCTTCATCTTGAAGGTGCCGGTGGCCTCGATGTGGCGGACAATTCGAAGGAACAGCGGCCTGGCGTAGGCTGGCAGCAGACGGGGCAGGTGCTGGGCCAGCCGGGCCACTTCAACACCGCGGCCCTCGGGATCGGCCACAGCCGCCATGCCGGCGCGGCCCTCGTTGCCGGGCACCTCGACGCCATAGACAGCGCAGTCGGCCAGCGAGAGTACGTTGGACAGGCAGGCCTCCACCTGGGGGGGGGGCACATGCGGGAACAGGAGGTCAGGATTAGGGAGAAATGGTGAGGATCTTCACTCCAGCCTCTTAGTCTCATCTCACTCTAGCCTCTTAATCTCATCTCAATCTAGCCTCTTAATCTCATCTCAATCTAGCCTCTTAATCTCATCTCAATCCAGCCTCTTAATCTCATCTCAATCCAGCCTCTTAATCTCATCTCGCTCTAGCCTCTTAATCTCATCTCGCTCTAGCCTCTTAATTTCATCTCACTCTAGCCTATTAATCTCATCTCACTCTAGCCTCTCAATCTCACTCTAGACTCCTTATCTCATCTCACTCTAGCCTCCTAATCTTACCTTAATCCAGCCTCTTAATCTCATCTCAATCTAGCCTCTTAATCTTATCTCACTCCAGACTTATTCTCATCTCACACTAGCCTCTTAATCTCACACTAGCCTCTTAATCTCACTCTAGCCTCTTTTTTCATTTCACTCTATCATCATAATCTCACTCCAGCCTCTTACCTCACTCCAGCCTCTTAATCCCACTCTAGCTTCATAATCTCACTCCAGCCTCTTAATCTCACTTTAGCCGCTTAATCTCACTCTAGACTCTTAATCTCATCTCACTCCAGCCTCTTAATCTCACTCTAGCCTCTTAATCTCATCTCACTCTAGACTGTCTGTATCAATCCGCCCCCTACTGAAGCAGTAAGCAAAGCGGCAACTCGCCTCAGAGGTGGACACATTCTCGCCCTTCCACCGGAACGTATCCCCAGTCCTGTCCCTAAAGTACATATAGCCCAGCTCGTCCATGACCAGCACGTCCCCAGTAGAGAAATAGCAATCGCCGTGGCGCAGCACATTTCTCAGCATCTTCTTCTCCGTGGCCTGCTTGCACACGTAGCCATCGATGCCGCGGATTGCGTCGCCGGGCACGACACTGCCGATGAGTTCGCCGGGCTCGCCGGGACCAGCAGGCACGCACAGCTGATCCCGCGGGTTCCTGAGCGGCTCGCCAGTGTCGGGATCGACCCGGACCAGCCGGAGCGGGTAGACGCTGGGCGCGATCTGGCTGAGGAATCCCACAGCGCCAACCGTGTTGTCAATGTTCACCATGTTGCAGTTGGACTCCGTGGCGCCGTAGAATTCGCCCATTTTATCGACGCCGAATCGCTGCTGAAATTCGCGCCAGATTTGCGGCCGGAGCCCGTTGCCGAACATGACGCGAACCCGGTGCCGCCTGTCCGACTGCTTGGCAGGCTGGGCCAGCAAGTAGCGGCAGATCTCGCCGATGTACTGCGCCGCCGTGCACTGGTAGCGGGCGCAGTCGTCCCAGAAGGCCGAGGCTGAGAATTTCCGTTTGATCACCACCGTCACGCCGCGGAGGAACGCCTGGGAGGCGGGTGGGATTCCAACTTAGGATGGGATTTGGGAGTGGGATCAGAATTCGGGAATGGGGTCAGAATTCGGGAATGGGGTCAGAATTCGGGATGGGATCAGAATTCGGGAATGGGGTCAGAATTCAGGGAATGGGATCAGAATTCAAGGAATGGGATCAGAATTCAAGGAATGGGATCAGGATTTAGGAATGGGATCAGAATTCGGAAATGGGATCAGAACTTGGGAATGGGATCGGAATCGCAGAATGGGATCAGAATTTAGGGAATGGGATCAGAAATAGCGACAGGACCTGAGTAATGAAAAAGCCCTGCGACTCACCTGTCCGATGCCCAGAATGCCGCCAGCAGTGTGGTACAGTGGCAGACAGTCGTACAGAATGTCGCCCAGGCCCAAGCCGAAGAACAAGCCGATTGTGTTGGACATCATGGCGAATCTGAGGTGCGATATCACCGCCGCCTTTGGCATGCCGGTGGTGCCTAAATATAGAGTAATAGAATTTTTAAGAAAATATAAAGCATCAAAAATTACAAATATATGATATCAGTCATGTATACCGGTGCTCCCAGGTAAGTACCTGTTCTCAATCATAAAATACCGGTGCTCCCACGCGGTAGACACCTGTACTCAATCATACGATACCGGTGATCCCAGGTAAACACCTGTTCTAAATAAAAAACTACCGGTGATTCAAGGTAAACACCTGTTGTTAATCATAAAATACTCGTGATGCCAGGTAAACACCTGTTCTAAAACATAAAATTCCGGTGATCCCAGGTAAACATCTGTTCTCAATCATAAACAACTGGTCATCCAATGTAAATACCTGTTCTCGATCATAAAATACCGGTGATCCCAGGTAAACAGCTATTCTTAATAATAAAATACCGGTGATCCCAGGTAAACAGCTGTTCTCAATCATAAAATACCGGTGATTCCAGGTAAACACCTGTTCTCAATCATAAACAATCGGAGATCCCAGGTAAACAGCTGTTCTCAATCATAAAATACCGGTGATCCCAGGTAAACACCTGTTCTCAATCATAAAATACCGGTGATCTCAGGTAAACACCTGTTCTTAATCATAAAATACCGGTGATTCCAGGTAAACAGCTGTTCTCAATCATAAACAACTGGTCATCCAATGTAAATACCTGTTCTCGATCATAAAATTCCGGTGATCCCAGATAAACACCTGTTCTCAATTATAAACAACTGGTCATCCAAGGTAAATACCTGTTCTCAATCATAAAATACCGGTGATCCCAGGTAAACAGCTATTCTTAATAATAAAATACCGGTGATCCCAGGTAAACAGCTGTTCTCAATCATAAAATACCGGTGATTCCAGGTAAACACCTGTTCTCAATCATAAACAATCGGAGATCCCAGGTAAACAGCTGTTCTTAATCATAAAATACCGGTGATCCCAGGTAAACAGCTGTACTTAATCATAAAATACCGGTGATCTCAGGTAAACACCTGTTCTTAATCATAAAATACCGGTGATTCCAGGTAAACAGCTGTTCTTAATCATAAAATACCGGTGATCCCAGGTAAACAGCTGTTCTCAATCATAAAATACCGGTGATTCTAGGTAAACACCTGTTCTCAATCATAAACAATCGGAGATCCCAGGTAAACAGCTGTTCTCAATCATAAAATACCGGTGATTCCAGGTAAACAGCTGTTCTCAATCATAAAATACCGGCGATCCCAGGTAAACAGCTGTTCTCAATCATAAAATACCGGTGATTCCAGGTAAACAGCTGTTGTTAATCATAAACAATCGGAGATCCCAGGTAAACAGCTGTTCTCAATCATAAAATACCGGTGATTCCAGGTAAACACCTGTTCTCAATCATAAACAATCGGAGATCCCAGGTAAACAGCTGTTCTCAATCATAAAATACCGCTGATCCCAGGTAAACACCTGTTCTCAATCATAAACAATCGGAGATCCCAGGTAAACAGCTGTTCTTAATCATAAAATACCGGCGATCCCAGGTAAACAGCTGTTCTTAATCATAAAATACCGGCGATCCCAGGTAAACAGCTGTTCTCAATCATAAAATACCGGTGATCCCAGGTAAACAGCTGTTCTAAATGATTAACAAAGTAAACAAGGACAGCAACACCAAGCCACAAACCCGAGGTGTAGATATAGAACAGTCGATCCTTAGCATTGGGCCCCTGTTTAACCGGATAGGCCGGTTGCAGAGTGGACGCGCGCAGCAGGTTGGCATCCAAATCGGCCGCATTGGACAGGCCCCCGTTGCCACCGCCCAGGCAGTAGAGCCTCAGGCCCGCTGGCAGGCTTGGCGCCACCTCCAGCACCGCGGACGCCAGCTCAGCGCCGAATATCAGGCTGGTCGCGTCGGCAGCGTGCAGGCAGTGCAGCAGAGACTGGGCGCGCAGATTGAGTTGATCAGGGCGCTGACTACCCCGGCTTTAGCTGCACCCAGCCACAGGCAGGCGAACTGGGGCCGCGACTCGGCCAGGATGGCCACCACTTGGCCGGGACGGTGGCCGGATTCCATTAGAAGGTTGGCCACCTGCGCAATTGTTTAGGGCGATTCTCTATGGTGATTCTCTATGGTGAATCTCTATGGTGAATCCCTATGGTGATTCTCTATGGCAAATCTCTATGGCAAATCTCTATGGCGATTCTCTATGGTGATTCTCTATGGCGATTCTCAGGGCGATTTTCTATGGCGATTCTCTATGGTGAATCTCTATGGTGATTCTCTATGGCGATTCTCTATGGTGATTCGAAGGGCGAATCTCTATGGCGATTCTCAGGGCGATTTTCTATGGCGATTCTCTATGGTGATTCGAAGGGCGAATCTCTATGGTGATTCTCTATGGTGATTCTCTATGGTGAATCTCTATGGTGATTCTCTATGGCAAATCTCTATGGCAAATCTCTATGGCGATTCTCTATGGTGATTCTCTATGGCGAATCCCTATGGCGATTCTCAGGGCGATTTTCTATGGCGATTCTCTATGGTGAATCTCTATGGTGATTCTCTATGGCGATTCTCTATGGTGATTCTCTATGGTGATTCTCTATGGCAATCTCTATGGCGATTCTCTATGGCGAATCTCTATGGTGATTCTCTATGGCGATTCTCTATGGTGATTCGAAGGGCGAATCTCTATGGTGATTCTCTATGGTGATTCTCTATGGCAAATCTCTATGGCAAATCTCTATGGCGATTCTCTATGGTGATTCTCTATGGCGAATCTCTATGGCGATTCTCAGGGCGATTTTCTATGGCGATTCTCTATGGTGAATCTCTATGGTGATTCTCTATCGCGATTCTCTATGGTGATTCTCTATGGCGATTCTCTATGGTGATTCTCTATGGCGATTCTCTATGGTGATTCGAAGGGCGAATCTCTATGGTGATTCTCTATGGTGATTCTCTATGGTGAATCTCTATGGTGAATCTCTATGGTGATTCTCTATGGCAAATCTCTATGGCGATTCTCTATGGTGATTCTCTATGGCGAATCTCTATGGCGATTCTCAGGGCGATTTTTTATGGCGATTCTCTATGGTGAATCTCTATGGTGATTCTCTATGGCAAATCTCTATGGCGATTCTCTATGGTGATTCTCTATGGCGATTCTCTATGGTGATTCGAAGGGCGAATCTCTATGGCGATTTTCTATGGCGATTCTCTATGGTGAATCTCTATGGCGATTCTCTATGGCGATTCTCTATGGTGATTCTCTATGGCAAATCTCTATGGTGATTCTCTATGGCGATTCTCTTTGGCGATTTTCTATGGTGATTCTCTATGGCGATTCTCTATGGCGATTCTCTATGGCGATTCTCTATGGTGATTCTCTATGGCGATTCTCTATGGTGATTCTCTATGGCGATTCTCTATGGCGATTCTCTATGGTGATTCTCTATGGCGATTCTCTATGGTGATTCTCTATGGCAATTCTCTGTGGTGATTCTCATGGCGAATCTCTATGGCGATTCTCAGGGCGATTTTCTATGGTGATTCTCAGAGCGACTCTTTAAGGCGATTATCAAAGCGACTCTTTAAGGCGATTATCAAAGCGACTCTCTAGGGCGATTATCAGAGCGAAAATCTAGAGCGACTGTTTATGACGATTATCAGGGCGATTATCAGAGCGAAAAACTAGAGCGACTGTTTATGAGGATTATCAGGGCGATTATCAGAGCGAAAAACTAGAGCGACTGTTTATGACGATTATCAGGGCGATTCTCTAGGGCGATTATCAGGGCGAATCTCTAAAGCGATTATCAGGGCGACTCTCTAGGGTAATTACCGAGGCAATTGTAGATAGCAATTATCGGGGTGATTGAGCCAAATTTTAAGGACTTTAAGGCAATAATTTCGGCCGAATTTTAAGGCGATTAAAATGGGATTCTTACACTCACGGTAGGAACAATATTTAAACTGACTGATACAAATCAATTGACAGGTAAGGCAGCTCACCCTATTCGAGTACTCGTCCACCTGCCGAAATGTCCAGCTCTGATCCTCATACAGGAAGCAAACCCGATGGCTGTTTGCAGCCGCAGTGGCGCCAAACAGCTGGGCGATGCCACGCCGGCGCGCTATCATTTGGCGCAGCATCCAGCGGGTGCGGAGTAGTACAACGAGGCCGCGGGCATCACGTGGCGCGGTCAGAGCAGCCACGCGAAGGAACCGCCAGCCGCCTGCAGCAGCGTAGCCAGCCAGGGCCAGCAGGAGGGCCAGGCAGATGGAGGCTGTTGCTAAGTAGGCGATAGCTGCACTGGCCAGCATGGCAATGCGAGGTCGGGTGATGAGGCTCCGCATGTTTTTTAAATGATCCATTTTGCTTTAATTTCTTGCAGATTAGAGAATGGATGCCAGCGCAGTGGATTGTGCTGTAAGGTGAGCCAAGTGTTTGGAGCAGCTCAATGGTGAATGCATCTGACTCTAAGACCACGACCCATTGACCCCCTGGTTTGACTCTGCATAGCCTGAGCATACATGTGCAACCCCCCCCCCCCGATTTACACCAGCCATGTGACTTACTTTTTGACAAAAAATTTGACTTACCTATAAAAAAATGCAGGCAAAATAAATGTACTTTTGGGTAAATGGCTGGAGTAGCCTAACTATGACCATATTATTAATGCCAAATGCTTTGTCATCTAGTTAGTACCATGTCTGTTTTTTGGGAAGCATTTTGCAACTTACCTTGGCTGGGCTGGGCCCCTTGTGTTGCATATGTGTCTACATTAGGCCTACAATTAGAAAGTCAAAGCCTCTATAAATCTTGTGTGTATGTCTACATATAGTATCCATATGCTTGATATACCAGACAGGGTGCCAACAGCTCCTAGTGCAACTTTGGGTTTGTTTTGTTCACTTGAATTTGTTCTACTCTATAACTCAAATTTAAAGCCAGATGTCATTTTATAACAGGAATGATTTACTATTTTTAATTCTAGATTTCAAAATAATGATAATGTAAATATTATAAACATAAATTAATCATAATGAAATATTATATTTCTTATTAAAGAAGATATGCCAAATTTGTATGCCAAAGTCTATTATTTTCTTGTTACTAAATTATGGTTAAAGATTTTTTATTAAGAGAGGAGGGTTGATTGTAACAATAGATTATTTCATACAAATAAAAAAGAACTATTTTTTTAGTTATTTAACTATAGTTTTAT
Source organism: Macrostomum lignano (assembly GCA_002269645.1). NCBI lineage: Eukaryota > Metazoa > Platyhelminthes > Macrostomidae > Macrostomum > Macrostomum lignano. The sequence goes on along the minus strand of NIVC01002652.1, from coordinate 108,643 downwards.
TAAGCTATAACAAGGTTAGCTAGGCCTCTATTTTAAATTTCAGTTCATTAGGTTTTAACATAGCATTAGGCCTATATTACAAAAATTATTTTATAATTATAATTAGTATATAAAACTATATACTTAACATTTTAAAATTCCTATATAAAAATAGACCATAAGGACTAAGAATTCTTATTGTGAACTTTGTGAACTTAAGTCTAAGATAGATATAAAATAGTCATAGTTTGAAAATATCATAATTTTGTTTTATAGGGGTTTTAATAGTATTAAAGGCCTAATTTCAAATTTAAGTTTCATTTTTAGGTTGTTTCAAACAAACTATGACTTAGAACCACTAGGCACTAAGGCACCATATAGGGAGTCAAAGGTTTTAGGATAGGGATTATGATTTTCCTTATGGATGGGAATTGATTTTAGATCGAATTTTCAAGTAAAAACACATTGAAACATGTGTTACACGTCTAAGATATTCTTGCTGGTTTCTCATGAGTCTTACTTTTTACTTTTGTTAAATAAGTGCGCATTAAAATATATTAGTTGGGCTTTCAATGCCAACTTTACAGGTAAAGCTATATTAATACATGTATCTTTTGGTTTTCAAGCCGGGAAGTGCGCGTATTTTTCGGCTTTACACCAAAATATGAAAATTTCTTGTTCAGTTCTTTGTATTTCTATGAAGGAATATTTGCAACCTATTTAACACCGGAATCCAGAAATTCTGAGTAGGCACCACAGTTTGCATATAAGCCCATTTAGTCTTTATATGTAAATGTACCACAAAAAATAAGCGCAGCCTACAGTTTAAAGGTGAATCAAGAATTCCCTTGAAGTTTCTCCATACTGTCTATTCGGGTTTGGAATCAGGTCCCGCAGGTGGAATTAGCACAATTTTAATGTTTCTGAAAGTATAAATTTCTCCAGGGTGGCTAAAAACTATACACAATCAAATTTTTCACTGATGTAAAGAAGTAAAGTTGAGATTTTATACTGCTGTGAAAACCGCAATGATAAATTGGCATCGCGACGTTTAGATCTGCTTTTCGCCCATTCTGACGGGGGCCGGTTCACAAACTCGAAATTTCACAACGTCGAAAGCACCTTCTTTCACAAGGTCGAAATTTCACAACGTAGAAAACTTAAACAGCTGCAGCAATTTTCACAAGGTCGAAACTTCACAAGATCGAAATTTCACAACACCGAAAACTTTAGCAAGAGACTTCAAGGTCGAAATTTCACAACGTAGAAAACTACTGTATATGGTTCTTGTTATATTAAATTTTGGACGTTGTGAAATTTCGAGCTGATTAGAGTTTTCGGTGTTGTGAAATTTCGATCTTGTGAAATTCCGACCTTGTGAAAGTGGCTGCTATTGGAGTTTTCTACGTTGTGAAATTTCGACCTTGTGAAATTTCGACCTTATGAAGTCCTAGCTTTGCTAAAGTTTCGATGTTGTGAAATTTCGACCTTCTGAAAGCACCCCAATCTGACTACCGCGAATTCTCTCTGTCGTCAAAGATCCATCGTTTGTTGTAAAAGTATAATACAGATCTTGATACATGGATGTACTCTCTGGCCTGGACTACACTGTAGCCTGTAGGACCTGCGAAATTCTGTAAAAAATGCAGTAGCAAAAATTCTGCTGCTCTTCTCGATCTACAGTGTACTGCTGATTGTAATGGTATTGATCAGCAGTAAACTGTCTCGCATTGACAGCTGATTCTCTCTTTGACGGACACTCAGATTAATATCCGGCAGGTGTCATTGTCAAACTAGCATGTTGTTCTATGCTATAATGGCGGATCCAGGGGTGGGGCAAAAGGGGGTCATGCCCCCCCCTCAGCTGTCATATCCCCATTTTTGTCATATCTTTATTGGCTTAAGATGATGACATGACGTTTTTTATCAGATTCTTGTTTGGTTTGAGCATGCAAGGTATAAATCAATTGCATGTTTATTTACATACGTTTAATCTACGAGCATATGGAATCGATGCATTAAAAAGAACCATGAGTCACATATGCCATGCAAAAAAACTGAATTTTGAAATTTATGTAAGGATGAGTGGAATGATATAATATAATATAAACTATACTAGCAACATGCGGGTGTGAAAATCAAATAAAATTTCAGAATACGAGTATGTGCGATCAGTTCGATTGGGCCTGCGGAATTTATAAGCATCTGACCTCAAAATGTAGATTTCTCTACTGATCGAATCTATAGATTACAAGAAAACTTATGAGACTTTTGCACAGCCGTCGCAAGGACCACTTGAAGTTACCCAAAGGCTTAAATAAGTTGTCCTTGAGGAAACCGCGGTTGATTCAACTCTCTCCAACCGAATCGCTATCGATCTCGTCGCCATAGTTGCTGCTGTAGTGGCTCGGCCGCCGATGCCCGTCGTATTCGGCAAACACGAAGCAGAAGTGACTGAGAATGGTCTCGTAGATCCGGCTGCCCAGGGCTGACAATCGGACAAGGAACCGCCTGGCTCCGCTGCTGCTGGCTTCCAGGTCGCTGGCGGCACAATGCGGCTTTGCTGCTGCGATGCGCTCCCACGACTGTCGCCGCTGGTCGAACGACGGCTCGTCAACTTCGCTCGAATCGGTTGAACGCCTGAATGGACCGATGGGGGTGACTCATTGCATCGCGCATCCGGCATCCCATGACTACGAAATCTTTTCAGGAGCGCAATTAGCTTGATGATTTTTAAGGAGCTTTCAGGTTCCAAGATGGCGAAAAAAACTGAGTTTTTCTGAATCCTTTAACAAGATTATGATTATGATTGAACTAAATTAACAAAATAATTTTAATTTTCCGGCATTTTAGAAATTTACGGCTCAGGAGAAAAATGGTTTAAAATATTTGCAATATTTTATGTATAAATAATATATATAATTACATGTATAAATCTTTTTTATCAATAAAGCCACAGCTTTAAAAAGTATCAATTGAGCAGTAAAACAGGTATGTTGTTTTAAAATATAAGCATTTAATCTGCTCTCCGATAAAAGCATAATTCGTACCTTTGTTGTAATTTTCTATACGCGAACATTCAGACCACAAATAGCACACCTAGCACCCATTTTACAGCTGGGTGGTGAACTGAAGCAATGCGGAGTTAAGCGTCTTACTCAAGGACACAAATTGCTCCGAGTGGGTCGAGAATCGAACCCCCGACCTCTCAGTTGTGTCTGACACTCTAACCACTATAGGCTACAACCCCTGAACAAAAATAAAAGTGCAAAATAAAGGCGCGCCAGTACCTTGTGGGAGATTGCTGACTCAACACGTCCGATTCGATGTGCTCCCAAGTCGCATCATTGTTGGCTTCCATATTTTTAAGAATTCTGTATCTTCAACCTGGGGCTAGGAAATAACTCTAATCTGTCAACAGGGTTGGCAATTTGCCTCCAGTTTATATGCGAGCTCAGGAGTTTCTACTTGACAGTAGCGAATCCCTGATCCGGCGCAAATCCTGTTTTTGACAATTGCCATGAAAAACAATATTTGGTTCCGTTCCCCTCTCAGACCCACCGGCCCCTGGGTTTGTACTATTAAGGGCTAATAGAAAGTCACGATCGGCTACGCAAACAAAGTCTTCGGCTAATTGGGACATTCTCGAGGGAAATTTCAAATTGATATGGACTTTTTATCTTTCGGTTAACAAGCGAGTTTGAAGGAGGGAGGGGTACGAGGGACTGAGCGTGAGCAGGTAGGGACTGAGAGTGAGCAGGTAGGGACTGAGAGTGAGCAGGTAGGGACTGAGAGTGAGCAGGTAGGGACTGAGAGTGAGCAGGTGTAGAGATCTCCAAAATACAGTGCAAGGTAAACTACTATAAGTATAGTAACTCAAAAATGCGAAAAACTCAAAATCTAAAAATTCGAAGTGGTCACACTCTATTTTAAGACCACGAAAACAACGAATGATAATCTTTTGCAACATTTAAATTTAGAACTCCGAATATGGTAATGGATGCTTGAAATCCATTACCATACCGTACCGTATTATATTCAATTTTCAAAGGGTCAAATTTCCAAAACGCGAAACTGTCACCTACCCAAAATAACCTGTTTCTCACAAGATTTTTTGATATATACAAGCCAAAATCAGAGCTAAAAATCTCAGACTCGGAGCAGCCTCCAAAGATCTTAAAGCTTGCTGGAGAAGCTAATCGAGGCTACATCTCTGAGGAATTAATACCGTACGGTAAGCCGTGTTCAAGCCTTTGTTATTTGATTGATTAAGAGCGATTTTATTGCCGGCCGTTATTGATCAGTTGATTTAACTGAGTTCATTGAGTTTGAGGCCTCCCCTTTTCCTTAGGGATTGGATAGGATCTGCGGACCGATTCCGATACCCTTAGAGGATTATCGATTGATTGATTTGGATTATCCTAAAGTAATTAAACCGATAGGAGCACACGACTCCGATTCCGTTATTTCTAGAAGAAGACGCCTTTTTTGGAGTACCTCGCTATTGTTATAAAGAATTAACTTTGTTATTGGGGCGCATCTTTGATATTGATTTCTGCACTCGAGGAATATATTGATTTCTGCACTCGAGGAATATATTGATTTCTGCACTCGAGGAATATATTGATTTCTGCACTCGAGGAATACTACGACGTCCACGAATTACATTGTGACGCTCTCACTCTCTCTCTCTCTTTTGTGCTAAAGCAAACTCTTCACAGGTAACTAGGGACTAAGAGTGAGCAGGTACTAGGGACTAAGAGTGAGCAGGTACTAGGGAATGAATGTGAGCAGGTAACTAGGGACTGAGTGAGCAGACTGAGTGACCATTCCAATTGTAATATATTAAAAGAATTAGTATTTTGTACAAAAAACATATTTCTGCAACTCATGGTATAATAGACACAAGCTCTGCAGTGAGGGTTAACCTCTCAGGATAATTTGTATTGTCATAACAAAATAAAACCAGATATGAACTCGCATTGTAGATTTTATTCGAGAAAAAATGACAAGCACAATTAAAAGTATGGAAATACAGCCGAATTTCGTCAGTACAACCTCGACCGGAAAAAATAGCTCCTTCAAGCAGCTTTAATTAGCTAAACTGGCAACGCGGATAATAATTGCATTTAGTCTAGCTGAAAGCATACCCTGAGGTTTTTCTGGGAGGTACGTTTACTTGAGTATTAGAGGAACGTGGATCCAATATTGCACAAAAGATGAAGCCAATTTTAGACAGTGTGGGTTAAAAATCGCAGTAGAAGAAAAACGGAAAGCAGATGAACCAATTTTTGTTTAAGTACATTACACGGCAACTGAAGTGGGAAAGACGCAACACTTGACTTTCTTAGAAAAGGCTGGGGGTCGGATCGCGTAATTTGTCTTATCGCTACAATGCGCTTATGTAGTGTTCTCTGAAGAAATCGCTGATTCATCTTTTGGTAGCGTCTTTCGTTACATTTTTTATAATATAAAATGACAAGATTTCAATAGCAGTAATATAGGATGTTAAAAATGGTTGCATTTTGATTCATTGCAAACAAATGAAAAATTGATTAGCGTTGATCGAGACTCGATTGTTATGTTGAATAGTTTCTACATAATTATTGCTAGCTAATTAAGTTTGCTTGTTGGAAAGTACAACTCCAGGCACACTATCATGAAGGCATTTGGGAAGGCAGCGAGGGGTTACAGACCGTGGTCCATCTTTAAGATGACTAAAATAGAATAACAACAAAAGAAATATTATTAGAAAACGATAAAGTAGACATTAAAACTTTAAGCAAGTCTTGGAATGTCTCTCATGACTCTGGATAAAAACAGGCAGCTGTGATAGAAAAAATAAGCATTGAAATTTGATTCGAACACATTATTGATCATCGTAGCTAGGGGAAAACCCTTGATTCGAATCAGTTGCGTGGCCACATTCAATTGGGGGTTCGTGTGCACGGAAACTGGACGGGAGGTTGTCATGCGATTCACACTGATGAGGCCCAACCTCCAAGGCACGCAGAGAGTGTACATGCCTGACGATTGGAAAGTCAGGGCTGCTGTACACCCTGTGTGAGCGTGTGCATGAGTCCGTGCCTGAGTACAGTTTTGGCGCACTTGTGTGTGTTCAGGAGTCAGTGGAATGGTCAAAATTATTCAGAGCTTGGTTGTGGGTCGAGTTCGCCGAAGGCGTTGCGTCAGAGTGGCCACAGCCCTCCAGCAAGTTGCTATTGTTATTACGACGTATTAACCCGCATAGCTAACTAAAAAGACGAGAGACATGGTGTAAAGACGATAAACAAGACGCTGCGCCTTAGTTTGTCCAGCAAAAAAAGCTGCTAACAAACTAAAAGACGCGCATGTAAAGGTCAAGCAACATTGCGATCTAACTCGAGTGCTTTGGCATCATGGACTGAAGTGGAGAACGGCTGAGGATTGCGAGCGATCGGATCCATGGGCGGCTGGTTGCTGTGACCCTGTGGCTGGTTGTTGTGATCCTGTGGCTGGTTGTTGTGATCCGGTGGCTGGTTGCTGTGATCCTGTGGCTGGTTGTTGTGATCCTGTGGCTGGTTGTTGTGATCGGGCGGCTGGTTGTTGTGATCCGGCAGCTGGTTGTTGTGATCCTGTGGCTGGTTGTTGTGATCCGGTGGCTGGTTGCTGTGATCCTGTGGCTGGTTGTTGTGATCCGGCAGCTGGTTGTTGTGATCCGGCGGCTGGTTGTTGTGATCATGTGGCTGGTTGTTGTGATCCGGTGGCTGGTTGTTGCGATCCTGCGGCTGGTTGTTGTGATCCTGTGGCTGGTTGTTGTGATCCTGTGGCTGGTTGTTGTGATCCTGTGGCTGGTTGTTGTGATCCGGTGGCTGGTTGCTGTGATCCTGTGGCTGGTTGTTGTGATCCGGTGGCTGGTTGTTGTGATCCGGCAGCTGGTTGTTGTGATCCGGCGGCTGGTTGTTGTGATCCTGTGGCTGGTTGTTGTGATCCGGCAGCTGGTTGTTGTGATCCGGTGGCTGGTTGTTGTGATCCGGCAGCTGGTTGTTGTGATCCGGTGGCTGGTTGTTGCGATCCTGCGGCTGGTTGTTGTGCTCCTGTGGCTGGTTGTTGTGATCCTGCAGGTCATTCAGAGGATGGCTCTCTTCTGAATCTTCTATCCGGCTACCATGGTCACTACCATTCCTAGCTGTCTTCCATCGTCTGTAAAACACAAGAAATCCGATAGCAGCGATGATTGCTAGCGCAACAACAGGGCAGGAAATAGCCGCAATTTTTCCACCAGAAAGACCTAAGGGAGAAAAGCGAATAAAAATCGACAAAGTAGAATAAATTTCTGTTATCTAAAACAGTGAAAAAACTGAAACGCAAGACTTCTTATACTACTTACTCAGCACAGCCTATAGTCTATAGTATCTATACGCTAAAGCACAGCATAATAGTAAAAGCATGCTCACTGCACCAAGTAATTCTAGCTAACGAAAAGGCCCTTTAAGGTGTGAATGCTAATTGGTTTCATTACAATTTATATGCAGGTATTCAAAGTATAAATCCTGCACTTTGACTACTCGATGATGGAAAGTAGAAAGTTTGCATAGACTAATTCTACTGATCGTTTATCTGGGTCTATCTACGACCTTCTATCTACTGTCTGTCTTTCTGTTTATCTAATACTGTCTTATCTATCTGTCTGTTTATCCCTGCATCTGTCCATCTGTCTACCTGTCTAATTGTCTATCTGTCTACATGTATCTGCCACAATTGTCCACCTATCTGTCTATATCTGTCTTTCTATCTGTCCGTCAATCAATCAATCTATTTATCTATCTATCCTCACCATCTGCATCAATAAAGGGCTCTACCTACCAACCTACCCAACCCTGTGGCTAGCAAAAAGCCCTTTTTCATTTTATATGTTAATTGCTAGTAAAGGCTACCTAGACTAAAAGCTAGACAACTTAAAAATTAATACAATATACATGTACCAGATTCAAAGCTTGCTGCACTGTGTTAGGAAAGATCAATTAGTATAGACATGTAATATGCGTTCGATCCTTACCTGTTGCGGCCTGCTCGTTGGCAGAAATAGTGTCTCCCGACCTACTGGCACGATTGCCACCCGACTCCAGTCTGTTATTCGGTATTTGGTTCTGCGGACAGATGCCCAGCTGAACCAGGCAGTCCCGACCACTCAGATTCGACGGACAGGGCTTACAGAGGCAACTGATGCCAAAGTAGTGATTTGGCTCGCAGGGACGGGAGCTGCATTGCCTGATGTAGTTGTACCGATCCCAGCAGTCCGAAGCAACAGCTGGATTGGAAGGAGAGATAAATTTTAATTCAAAGTCATGCAGATTATCTAGATTTGAGCTATTAGCTGGCGCCGATTGCTGTTGGCGCTCCCTTAAACTCAATCGGCGCGCCAGAGACGCGCTTGCCAATGAAAACTCCTATGACTGCCAATGACTACGCCCTCGAACTTTCCGTATCCAAGGCTAACAAATGAACAGTGGATTACAAGCAAGAAAATAGTGTGATATTATTGTGTCATAGATGCATCTCAAAAAGCATAACAATACGAATCATACGAGCGTACGTACCCGCTTCTGCCACCATGAGCTGATGGAAGAAACAGACCAGAGCAGTGTACGAGTACAGCTGGATCCAGTAAAAATGAGTATTCAGTACAGCTGGCATAGTGATCTTTGACCAAAAGTGATTAAGGCTAAAAAGTGAATGGAATGTATGTAGATCGATACGAAAGACGAGGATATTATTGACTTTTGAAAAATTTTGCAGTACTCCTATACTGAAAAACACTCGCTATAATCGTCAGAAAAACTTAAAGGCACAAAAAGACAAATAATTTCGCTTTTAGGTGTAGAATGTTTTTGTTGAACCTGCGAGAATTATGGACTTTGTTATACCGTCTACTCCACAAAAGAATAATTCCGTTGCAAAATTAATTAATAGCAGCACTGTACTACAGCGGACCGTAGAAAGTCTGTTGTTCGTCTCTATACATGGCCCTCTCAATGTGAGTACTTTCTAATGTGCAAAGCTATTCCAATGTCAGGGTGACGACTGGACGAGTACAGCGCAGGCCAGCAAATAAGGCCAAAAAAGTCTGCCAAAACTGGAGTAAGCGCTCGCCATAAGGTTAAACACTTCTCTGTACGCGATTAGTCCAGCACTGCATTTCCAAGCAAAAATTACTTGTGTACAATAGAGTACGCTCAGGTGTTATCAACTGAAATCCCCACATCGGCGCCTATTTATAAATGCACAAAATTTTAAGCCTTTTCCACACAGCGAATTGCAGCACAGTTGGCGTGATGCGATGGCTCATTTGATGGTAGGCTACGCCATCTGAGACTGCCAGCTAGTAGGCTACACCATCTGAGACTGTCAGCTAGTAGGCTACACCATCTGAGACTGTCAGCTAGTAGGCTACACCATCTGAGACTCCAGCTAGTAGGCTACACCACCTGAAACTCCAGCTAGTAGGCTACACCATCTGAGACTGTCAGCTAGTAGGCTACACCATCTGAGACTGTCAGCTAGTAGGCTACACCATCTGAGACTCCAGCTAGTAGGCTACACCACCTGAAACTCCAGCTAGTAGGCTACACCACCTGAAACTCCAGCTAGTAGGCTACACCATCTGAGACTGTCAGCTAGTAGGCTACACCATCTGAGACTGCTAGCTAGTAGGCTACACCATCTGAGACTGTCAGCTAGTAGGCTACACCATCTGAGACTGTCAGCTAGTAGGCTACACCATCTGAGACTGTCAGCTAGTAGGCTACACCATCTGAGACTGTCAGCTAGTAGGCTACACCATCTGAGACTGTCAGCTAGTAGGCTACACCATCTGAGACTGTCAGCTAGTAGGCTACACCATCTGAGACTGTCAGCTAGTAGGCTACACCATCTGAGACTGTCAGCTAGTAGGCTACACCATCTGAGACTGTCAGCTAGTAGGCTACACCACCTGAAACTCCAGCTAGTAGGCTACACCATCTGAGACTGTCAGCTAGTAGGCTACACCATCTGAGACTGTCAGCTAGTAGGCTACACCATCTGAGACTGTCAGCTAGTAGGCTACACCATCTGAGACTCCAGCTAGTAGGCTACACCATCTGAGACTCCAGCTAGTAGGCTACACCATCTGAGACTCCAGCTAGTAGGCTACACCATCTGAGACTGCTAGCTAGTAGGCTACACCATCTGAGACTGTCAGCTAGTAGGCTACACCATCTGAGACTGCCAGCTAGTAGGCTACATCATCTGAGACTGCCAGCTAGTAGGCTACACAATCTGAGACTGCCAGCTAGTAGGCTACACCATCTGAGACTCCACTTCGGGGGTAAGACCCCCCCCCAAGGCAGAGAGCTTGTATTTAATATAGCTGGCCAACAATAAAGGTTGTCTGACAAAGCGTCAGCCAATCACACGCGCGCGTGCAGGTGTACACCTGCACTGTACATTACACTAAGCGGAGCAACTGAGCAGACCCACGCTACCACATCCCTCCCCATCTACATGGGGATCAGGGATCGCAAGAGAATACATTAGAGCAACACATTTTAGTGAGGAACAATAACTCAAAACTTAATAACTTAATAATAAATAATAATTAACCAGTACCAAAACTACGCAAACGCCTGATAGGAAAGCAAACGACACAACAGAATAAAGGAAAATAAACCATAACCATAACAAAGTTCAAAATCCAAAATTAAACGTGCGAACTCAACAGTAAATCAAAACAGTCTCTTTCACAGATGACCTCACCCGTAGCTCAGGCGCTCCGGGGGACGTCGAACTCGCGACGATCGGCGCAGAGACCCGTCGATCTCAGGGTCTCCAGGAGCAGCCAGGTTTGGCGGCTCGTCCACGGCCGGCATCGCAGCTTCCGGCTCAGGTGCGGCCTTGGCGTCGGTAGCACCGTCTGTCACGCCAGCTCCTGTAGGCCGCGGCTGCTCAGGACCACCGCGGACATGGTCAACGTGCCGCCGCACCACTCGGTCGTCGCCATCGAAGCCGCACAGGTAGGAGGCCGGACCGGCGGCACCGACAACTCGCGCCGGCTTCCACCGACCTCTGTTGGCTCCAAAGTCTCTGGCGAGTACAGCGTCGTCAGTCTCGAAGGTCCAGAACCGAGCTTTGCAGTCGTGGTGCTCTTTTTGCTGACTTTGCTTACGCTGTACTCTTGCTCCCAGGTCTGGCCGAGCTCGATCTAGCAACGTGCACAGGCGCCGTTCCATCAGGAGTTCGCAGGGAGCCACACCAGTTGTCGCATGCGGAGTGACCCGGTAGCTCAGCAGGAACCGGGCGACCTTATCCTCCAAGGAGCCTTCGCGCTGCTTCTCCAGGGACCGCTTCAGCGTCTGGACAGCTCGTTCCGCCAGGCCGTTGGACGCCGGATGGTAGGGAGCAACGCGCACGTGCTGAATGTCGTTCCTCCGCAGAAAGTCGGACAACTCCTCGCTGACCAAGTTGGGCCCATTGTCCGACACCAGCACATCTGGCAACCCGTGTGTCGCGAAGCTGGAGCGGAGTTTCTGGATGGTGACAGCTGAGGTCGCTGACGTCACCACATGCACATCCAGCCACTTTGAATGAGCATCGACGACAACCAGCAGCATCTTGCCAGTCACCGGACCCGCATAGTCAATATGCACTCGAGACCACGGTCGGTCAGGCCACGGCCACGACAACATTGGCGAAGGCGCCGGGGCGTTCTGCAACTCCTGACAGTCAGAGCAGGCCTTGGCCAGGTTTTCAATCTCCGAGTCTAATCCTGGCCACCAGAAATAACCTCGGGCTAGCGTCTTCATGCGTGACGCCCCCGCATGACCTTGATGCAGCACCTGGAGCAGTGCAGCTCGCGCTCCGACCGGGACCACCACTCGAGCGCCCCACAGGAGGCAGCCGTCTTGCGCACCGAGCTCAGCCGCTCTCTTGGAGTATGGCAGCAGATCGTCACTGACCCGCTCTGGCCAGCCAATTTGCGTGAAGTGCAGAGCTCGGGCTAGTGTGGGGTCCCTTCGAGTCAGGCCGCGTATCTGAGCTGCCGTGACAGGTCCATCGTCCAGGTGGTCCATCAGCATGACCAGCTCTGCCAGCTTCGGGACCGTCGCCGGCTTGTCGGGCAGCGGCAGGCGACTCAGGGCATCGGCGCACAGCAGTGAGGCTCCGGCTCGGTGAACCATGCGGTAGTTATAGCCAGACAGCAGCAGAGCCCACCTCTGAATTCTTCCAGATGCCAGGGCCGGCACGGCCTTGTTCTCAGCAAGCAATCCAAGCAGAGGTTTGTGGTCACTCGCCAGCAGAAATGGGCGGCCGAACAGGTACGCGTTGAACTTCTTGACCGCAAACACTACAGCGATGGCTTCCTTCTCGAGCTGCGAGTAGTTTTTCTCAGCGTCGTGCAACGTACGCGAGGAAAAGGCCACAGGCCGGACAGCTCCATCGATCCTGTGGCTGATGACCGCGCCCAGACCGTAGGGGGACGCGTCGCACTCAAGCAGCAGGTCTTCGCTCGGGTCGAAGTGCGCCAATACCGGAGCCGAAGACAGCAGGGCCTTGCACTTCTCGAAAGCGGCGTTCTGAGCAGCGCCCCAGTTCCAGCGGTGTTGCTCGCGCAGCAGCAGGTGCAGCGGTGCCAGGACTTGAGACAAATTAGGTAGGAACTTGCCATAGTAGTTCACCATGCCTAGGAAGCTGCGCAGCTGACTTGCGTCCTTGGGAGCTGGAGCGCTGACAATCGCCTCGACCTTGTCTTTGATCGGGTGCAGGCCGTCGGCATCGATGCGGTGACCGAGATAACTGACGCTCGTCTGCATGAACTGGCACTTCTCCAGCTTGCACCGGAGGCCGCTCTGGCTCAGCTTCTCCAGAACCTGCTCCAGGGAGTTCAGATGACTGCTGTCGTCCTTCCCGGTGATGATGAGGTCATCGATGAAGCAGGCGGTGCTGGTGATTCCTTGCAGCAAGCAGTCCATCCGGCGCTGAAAAATCCCGACCGCTGGCGAGACACCGAAGGGCAGCCGCGAGTACCGAAGCAGCCCTTTGTGCGTATTGATCGTGCAGACTTCCTGGGAGGCCTCATCGAGTGGCAGCTGCATGTACGCCTGCGACAAGTCGAGCTTAGTGAAGAGCCGCCCACCAGTCAGCTTCGCGAACAGCTCTTCGATCCGCGGCAGAGGATACGAGTCGGGCTCCACGTTCGGGTTGACGGTCTGCTTAAAGTCGGCGCAGACCCTCACAGAGCCGTCGGACTTGAGCACTGGCACCACCGGCGATGCGTACTCGGAGTGCTGCACGGGCACCAGGATTCCTAGTTCGATCTCGCGGTTCAGTTGGCTCTCCACCTTGTCCTTCACAGCAAAGGGGAGATTCCTGGCCTTCATAAAGCGAGGTTGAGCATCGGGTTTCATATTCAAACTCACTGGTGGTCCGTTGTACTTTCCTAGCTCAGGCGAAAAAACATCGCTGTACTTGTCGAGCAGCTGCTGCAGTCTGGGCGACACCTCCGGAGCAGCCGCCATTTGCTTGATTGATCTCCAGTCGAGCCGCAACTCGGACAGCCAGTCTCTTCCGAGCAGGTCGGATCCGCAGCCGGCGACCACAAGGAGGCTGAGTGACTTGGGCGGTGCTTCAGCAGCTTCCACAGCAACGCAGATGCAGCCTTCAATTGGCACTTTCTCACCGGAGTATGTTCGCAGCTGCATGGACGCAGGCTGCAGTGCTGGCTGGGAGTTGAGCACGGTCCTGTAGGTCTTCGAGGATACCAGGGACACGGAGGCTCCGGTGTCCACTTCCATGACAACAGGTCGGCCATTGATGCGCACCGTCGTTGTAATCGGCGGCACCTTCGACACTCGCTTGCCGGACAGCTGGTACAGTGAGTGGGCCGTTTCCTCCTCGCAGCTGTCTTTTTCCTCACCGTCCTGCATCTGCAGAGCCTCTCTTCTATCGTCCTTCGACTGGGATTTGCAGGCAGCCGCAGTGTGGCCGGTCTTTGAGCACTTGTAGCACTTCTGGGTGGCGAACGGGCACTTATTAGCGAGATGCTTCGTTGACAGGCACCTGAAGCACCTCCTTGTCGAAGATGACTTCTGCTGTTGCTTGACAATGCTGACGGACTCCTGACTGACTGGATCTGGCTTACTCGCTCCCGACACCAGCTGGCAGCCCTTGGCGGCGGACTCGTGGGCCAGGGCCAGCTTCAATGCCTTCGCTAGAGTGAGATCGGGCTCCGCCAGCAGCCGCCGCTGAGCGCCGTCGTTGTTGATTCCCAGCACCAGCCTGTCGCGAAGCATCGAAGTCAGGCTGTCGCCGAACTTGCAGTCGCGAGCCAGGTCTCGGAGGTCTGCGACAAAGTCAGCGACGCCCTCACCTTCCCTGCGATTTCTGGTGTAGAACCGGTAACGATGGACGATCTCGGACTCCTCAGGCTCGAAATGGCTCTTCAGTGCTTCGCAAATTTCGGTGTAGCTCTTGGCTGATGGCTGTGCAGGAGACAGAAGACTGAAGGCCAGATGGAAGACTTTCTTGCCGCATGAACTCAGCAGAATCGCTCGCTTTTTCGCTTCCTCAGTGACGTCATTGGCAACAAAATATTGTTCTAACCTTGCTTGGTACATATGCCACGGCTCAGAGCCTTCTTCGTATGGGCCGACAAGCCCTAGTGCACTTGCACTACTCATTTGCGCAGGATCGTTTCAGTCTCGTCGCCACTGTGAAAACTCCACTTCGGGGGTAAGACCCCCCCCAAGGCAGAGAGCTTGTATTTAATATAGCTGGCCAACAATAAAGGTTGTCTGACAAAGCGTCAGCCAATCACACGCGCGCGTGCAGGTGTACACCTGCACTGTACATTACACTAAGCGGAGCAACTGAGCAGACCCACGCTACCACAGCTAGCTAGTAGGCTACACCATCTGAGACTGTCAGCTAGTAGGCTACACCATCTGAGACTGTCAGCTAGTAGGCTACACCATCTGAGACTGTCAGCTAGTAGGCTACACCATCTGAGACTCCAGCTAGTAGGCTACACCATCTGAGACTTCTAGCTAGTAGGCTACACCATCTGAGACTCCAGCTAGTAGGCTACACCATCTGAGACTGTTAGCTAGTAGGCTACACCATCTGAGACTGTCAGCTAGTAGGCTACACCATCTGAGACTGCTAGCTAGTAGGCTACACCATCTGAGACTCCAGCTAGTAGGCTACACCATCTGAGACTCCAGCTAGTAGGCTACACCATCTGAGACTGTCAGCTAGTAGGCTACACCAACTGTGACTGCCAGCTAGTACATAATATGCGCATGTGCAGGAGTTTCTGCTGCTGCTGACGATTCCGGCACCCTATACGAGCAAGGCCAAGCGTTCAGTGTTGCAGCGTTTTGTTCGTCGACTGCTTGCTGATTACGCTGTCGCCAAGGATTCTGCTGATGGCGCGGCCTGTCATCCTGTATCCTAGGCCTTTTGTACCCAATACAGGCTCTACATGTACATTAATGCCTGATGTATGCCATCAGCCGATTAACGGACGCTACAATTATTTTATTGAAATTCGAAATTTTGCCTTTCGAAATTCATTTGACTAAGACGGCATTCAACATATGACTAAGACGGCATTTCATTTGACTAGACGGCATTCAACATATGACTAAGACGGCATTTCATTTGACTAGACGGCACTTCATTTGACTAGACAGCATTTCATTTGACTAGACGGCATTTCATTTGACTAGACGGCACTTCATTTGACTAGACAGCATTTCATTTGACTAGACGGCATTTCATTTGACTAGACGGCACTTCATTTGACTAGACGGCACTTCATTTGACTAGACGCCACTTTATTTGACTAGACGGCATTTCATTTGACTAGACGCCACTTTATTTGACTAGACGGCATTTCATTTGACTAGACGGCACTTCATTTGACAAGACGGCATTTCAGTTGACTAGACGGCATTTCATTTGACAAGACGGCATTTCATTTGACAAGACGGCACTTCATTTGACAAGACGGCATTTCAGTTGACTAGACGGCACTTCATTTGACAAGACGGCATTTCATTTGACAAGACGGCATTTCAGTTGACTAGACGGCACTTCATTTGACAAGACGGCATTTCAGTTGACTAGACGGCATTTCAGTTGACAAGACGGCATTTCAGTTGACTAGACGGCATTTCATTTGACTAGACGGCACTTCATTTGACTAGACGGCACTTCATTTGACTAGACGGCACTTCATTTGACTAGACGGCATTTTATTTGACTAGACGGCATTTCACTTGACTAAGACGGCATTTCATTTGACAAGACGGCATTTCAGTTGACTAGACGGCATTTCATTTGACTAAGACGGCATTTCATTTGACAAGACGGCATTTCAGTTGACTAGACGGCATTTCATTTGACTAAGACGGCATTTCATTTGACAAGACGGCATTTCAGTTGACTAGACGGCATTTCAGTTGACAAGACGGCATTTCAGTTGACTAGACGGCACTTCATTTGACAAGACGGCATTTCAGTTGACTAGACGGCATTTCGTTGACAAGACGGCATTTCAGTTGACTAGCCGGCATTTCATTTGACTAGACGGCACTTCATTTGACTAGACGGCACTTCATTTGACTAGACGGCATTTTTTTTTATTTGACTAGACGGCATTTCATTTGACTAAGACGGCATTTCATTTGACAAGACGGCATTTCAGTTGACTAGACGGCATTTCAGTTGACAAGACGGCATTCCATTTGACTAAGACGGCACTGTAGGCGCCATTTCATTTGGAGTGGGCGCCAGTGTCAGAAAAAAAGTACCAGGGGGTGCTACATTGTTTATGTTTTTGCCGTGGTGAATTATGAAATCGTGAAAAGTAATCGTGATAGTTCGCGGCTCTCCTTGCCTCCCCCCCAACCTTCAACCTAAGCTCAGATTGATATGGAAAAAGTAGTCATATGTTACGCGAAACGCTTCATTTTGTACTGTTAGTAGCGTGTTTGTAGCAGGCGTGCTAAATCATAATAGGCTGATTTTTATAATTTTGTAGTTCTAATTACACTAAACTAAAGATTACTTTTACTAAAATAGATTCAAAATTTGAATGGTCTGCTGTCTGGGAGGGGGGTCATGACAGCCATGACGACCTACCTGCCTTAGCTACACAACTGCGAATATAAAATATATTTCTCATTTACTTATTACACCACCACTTAGTACTAGGAGTCTAGGACTTGATTTAATGTTTTCAAGACTAACTGAGAATACTCTATAATCTCTATCATCTTATATCCTCTAATCTATGATTTAATTACATATACATAGGCGCAATTTCATTCGTCTAATTCCTATAGTAGTATAGATACAAGATACTTGGCGAGGCAAAAAACCCGTCTCTTCCTTTATTGGCCCGGGCTGTAGCCCTAAAGGCTAATTTCAACATTCTCCATTGAATTAGATTCATTCTCAAGAAATACTGAAGCATTTCAGAGTTCAGACTTGGCTGTAAAGAAAGTTAGCTAGCTGCATGTAAACAAGAGAGATAAATCGATCTGCTTTGCCTTGAAAGTCACAGAAAGCTAAGAGAGACGTGGACGAGCAGAGCTGTAAATTAAGAAGATTCGCCCCGATTGACGCCATTTGGGCGTGCGAGAGCAAAGGCAATGTAGGCCGCAGCCTGCAGGCCTTCCCTTCCTCTCTTCTCTCTTCTTTCAACCCTCGCTTCCCCTGTTTGAGCGGAGGAGGGTAGAAACGGGGGTTGCTCGCGGCTGTCAAGGAGACGTGGAAATTCCTTCCCGCCCTTGGTTTTTACTATAATAACCATTTTGGGCATAAAGAACAGTGAAGCTAAAACTCCTAGGCCCATCAGCCAATAGCTGAAGAGTTGAAGCTAAACTTTTGCGCGTAAACTCCTGCAATCAGCCAATGAGATAGCGAGTGAAGCTATGAAGCAAGATAGTCCTCCCCGTCCCCACGGCCCACAGCATGTATATGATACTGTGGATTTGCTAGGCAAAACACACAACTTGACTTGTGTCTGGTTAACTCTGTTATTTGCAAGCAAACCGAAGCTTTACGCAGCAAAATGAGCGAGAGGAAGGCCGTCATTAAGAATGCCGACATGTCGGAGGAGATGCAGCAGGACGCCGTTGAATGCGCCACCCAGGCCATGGAGAAGTTCAACATCGAGAAGGACATCGCCGCCTACATCAAGAAGGAATTCGACAAGAAGTACAACCCTACTTGGCACTGCATCGTCGGCAGGAACTTCGGCTCGTACGTGACGCACGAGACCAAGCATTTCATCTACTTCTACCTGGGCCAGGTGGCCATTCTGCTCTTCAAGTCTGGTTGATCTGTCGAGATTAGTGACTATTGATAGATGGACAGGACAAGCTAGTCTGCCACTCTACCAGTCTAACTTAATACTCGTGCAAATTTAGAACCATGTAATAAACTTGGACCACGCAACGTTTTATACCTAGTTATGTAATGTATGTACGATTTGCGGTTCATGTGATTCGACACGATGTACGATGTTATAGTATACGACTCCGTCATTGATTAATTACTTCAAGTGTCGCAGTTATCAATTATTAATAATTTTCCTGTTTCCTGCAACTGGGCGGTTCAATTGAATTTTTCACTGTTCAATATTCGTATCAGCTGATATAACCCCCACTGTGACAAATTATATTTTTATTCGAAAGTTAATTCCGAGTTTTTTTGCTGCTACTAATAGTAGCAGCGCAACAAACGATTTTGTTTTGCCTTCTGGGTTTTTTTTTCGCCAGAGATAAGGTGCGAAATCGCACCTTGTGCCAAATTTCAAGGTGCGATTTTAAGGCTCAGAGTGCAATTTCTCTTGAGTCTTGTTTAGAATGTGAGGGTTTCACGAGAGATATTCAGACAGACATTTGAAACGATCGTCTGTAACTTTAAACAAAATTGACCCGCTTCAACCATCTTTTTGGCAAATACTTACGCAAGTGTTGGTCGTCGAATAAGCTTTAATTTATTAACTGAAGTAAAAATCCTTCTGACATACATTGATTTTAAAATTGCTTAGCAACACTCTGATTAGAAATCGCTTTACTGTTGACTAAAATTGTTTTGATCGTAGCAGCCTAAAAGCAGATACTGGATTTAAAAATGCTTCGATTTACTCTATACGCATGTCTCAGCTTTAAAATGACACCTCAGGCGTCGCAAAAGACAGCTTTGATGCTGAGATATTCGACACTAAACATGCATTGCTTTGCGCAAACTCACATTCAGAAATTTCACTGATTTTTATCGATATTTGTGCAGCTGCCATGTCCTTGTTTTTCATCAGAAACTTGTCAAATTCTAGTCATGTCCAGTTTAAACCTGGACTTCTCTTAAACTGTCTTAAGTATTTGATTTTTAATGATTCCTGCCTTTATATTGCATAGATTGTACCTGAGTCAGTGAGTCTGTGAGTGTACATTTGTACATATGGCGACCAATCATGACTTTTTCACCGCTTTGCAGTTCAAATAAATATACGAGTGTACGAGAAACATGTTCCAACTGTTATTGAGAGAAATTGACGTCGCGTTTATTAACAGTCAGTGGCAATTAGTATGAAGCAAATAGTTTATTGTTATGTTTTTACTTTTTTTGCGTGGCAATTCTGCTATCCAAATCGGAATGAGGTAAGCGGTGGGAATAAAATAAAAAGGAAGAATTTTTTCTACTGTTGTTGCAACCCAATAGCTATATGTACTTCAAACTTTTTAGATTGAACAGGCGATTTCTAATGTACTGCTAAGCTTTCCAATCCCTATGGACTACCGTAGCAGTTCTTAACTTTTTTTCTGTCTTGACTTCTAGACTCGGAATTCGGAACAACCTAAGGAGCCGCATGAAAATATTTAATTGGATAAAGATATTTTCTAAAAACAGCTCAAGTCGTGACACATCTTCTTCTCACCTCAGTCCATCAACTGCTGCTCCTTCTGAGACCGAAGCGATCGTGAAAGTAAAACAGATCAGTTTAGATCCCATGGCCATGAATACATCCATTTCAATTGTGAACCTGCTTCGCTTACGAGTACGAGCACTAGCCTTTCATTTGATGCCATTAGCTCACTTAACTCTGAAATAGTTCAAGGACGGTTCCAAATGTTGAGATCTGACGTAGAAGCAGTCCAATTTGCGGAAATTTATCAACTGGACTCCATGAATCACTCCAATGAAAGGCGGCGAATAGCTGCAGAATGTGTAAACAAGTTTAAGTGAGTCACAAAAACCCCATTTACAGTAACTACATACACTTGTACGTTAGCAAGGCTCCATGCGATGGTTAATAAATGGAGAAGTAGACAAGCATCTGAACAAATATTGAATAAAAATCAGTGAAGTTTCCGAATGTGAGTTTGAGCAAAGCAATGTTTAGTGTCGAACATCTCAGCATCAAAGCTGTCTCCCGCAACGCCTGAGGTGTCATTTTAAAGCTAAGACATGCGTATAGACATGACTAGAATTTGATGAGATTCTGATGAAAAACAAGGACACGGCAACTGCACAAATATCAACAAAAAATCAGTGAAATTTCTGAATGTGAGTTTGCGCAAAGCAATGCATGTTTAGTGTCGAATATCTCAGCATCAAAGCTGTCTTTTGCGACGCCTGAGGTGTCATTTTAAAGCTGAGACATGCGTATAGAGTAAATCGAAGCATTTTTAAATCCAGTATCTGCTTTTAGGCTGCTACGATCAAAACAATTTTAGTCAACAGTAAAGCAATTTCTAATCAGAGCAAGTGTTGCTAAGCAATTTTAAAATCAATGTATGTCAGAAGGATTTTTACTTCAGTTAATAAATTAAAGCTTATTTGACGCCCAATACTTGCGTAAGTATTTGCCAAAAAGATGGTTGAAGCGGGTCAATTTTGTTTGAAGTTACAGACAATCATTTTGAATGTCTTCTGAATGGGTCTCCCTAAAACACGCCCCGCACTGCCCTGCAGCGCTACACATTAAAACAAATTGGACTATAACTAAAGACACTTCAGAATGTGTTTTCTGTTAAGCTTCAAGTTTTTATTAAATTTAGTTTTTTACTTTGAAATATAAAATTCGGTGAACAATAAGTGATATTAATAATAATATTAATAAAATAATAATATTATAAATTAATATTGAAAACGAGAATATAAAAAAATAATAATATTTAAAAAAATAAATAAAGATATTTATTCCATTACTATTTTAACTTTTCCTTGCAATCAAATACTGCATTGACAAAAAATGTTATAATGTGTAGCGGTTCGGGGCCCGGTGCGGGGCGTGTTTTAGGGAGCCCCTGTCTGAATATCTCTCGTGAAACCCTCACATTGCTCACATTTCTGACAACTGGGAATGTATATTTTAATATCTTACATAAGGCTATAGCTATAGGCTAGGCCTATATCGCCTATATGACTTAATAGGATTTAAAGAGTTATTTTGTTTCATATTTTAAGGCAGTGCATAAAAAATAGCTTAAGCATGGTTAAGCCTTTAAAGAAAAATGGTTATAAGACCGCACCTAAACCGCACCTACTTTTTTAATTTCAGGGTGCGATTTTAAAATTTAGGGTGCATACGCACACTCTGCGCACAAAAAAAACCCTGTTTGCCTTCGAAAAGAATGCGAAAGGTCATAAATTATTAATCCTAAATAAGCTCAAGTCAGTGATCTACTGATCTGTACTCGTAGCAGAAAACAGTAATAGAATTGGCTTGGTTCCAGGCAGGTCTGCTCTAGAGCTAGCTAGATATTATTTTTTGTTTTTAATTTATAACTGCTGTTGGGCATGGGCTAAGTCCTGCAATTTGAAATATACTTCATTTATGCATATGCCGTTGTGTGTTTGCAGAAAGTCAAATTAATTTCTTCCTATCAGCTAGTTTGCCTTCAATTTAATTAGTAAACACATAACTGCTTCAATTCAATAAGAAAGTCAATAGATCCACCACAACTGCCAGGGTTTGAGATCCACGTCAACTGGGATTGGTGTTTGGGTTTAAAAAATCAAAATTGAAAGAAACTTCTGGGATTGTTAAAAAAACCATTTATTTTATAAATTAAGTTTTAACACTACTGCAGGTATTATAATATGCATGGATTACGCTTTGTTAATAGAAAGGTTAATCACTGATCAAAATATTACACAAAACACGGAAAATGCCACGGCAACAAATATAAAGCAGCTTGGAAAAAAATGAAAGTAAAAATCTTGCAAGACTTTGGGGTCAAAAAAACAACCAACCGTTTAAGTTAGTAGTATGTCACGATCATACAGGCATGCAATTAGGTATATAATACACTGCAGCTGTATATTGCAATTAACGCGTTTTACACGTAAAATGTAATCTGCAATCTAACCTATTATAATAATACGATTGATTACACCTTGCATTAACGGGCAGATAACCGCGTACCGACAGCTCAGGCGCATCTGAAGGCTGCGTATGTGCGTGGCTGTTCAGTCAAAAGGACTGGGGGCCGGTCGCCACACACACAAACCCATTTTACAGCTGGGTGAACTGAAGACATTAAGTGTCTTGCTTAAGGAGACAAATTGTTCCGAGTGGGGTCAAGAATCGAATCCCCAACCTTCTAGTCGTGAGTCCGACGCTCTAAAACCGACTACAATATACCGTAATAATCTATACAGCGTACATATGTAACATGTACATGTAATTGTGGGGCAACCCTAAGGGGCACCCGTCCCAAATTTTGCTGTCTCTTCGATCGTGGTTAGCGCCCCTTAATTTGATCCCTTGAAGGAGCCCTAATCTAATTGGTTAGCCATAATAAATTCATTCAGACAGTTCCTTGTGTCTTTCAATCTTAATAACCGCTTTATACTACTAATTATAGGTACGTCGAGTAGCACTCATCTATAAACATGGGTAAGACCCCAGATCTCCTGCACATGTCTCTCATTCAAAGGAAGTTTTTGGAGACAAGCTTTGGAGACTAAACTGTGACACAGGGGCATGCGGATCTTACTATTTTTAAGAGTTCCGGTGGTGAAATGCTTGCACATTACCGCACTGTTTTTACATGTAAGAATAGTAAATAAAAATACTGTTTAGTTATAAAATTATAATGATAAAAGATATATGCAGCAAACAAACAAAAAATATAGCATTCAAATAAGGCACCGCAAACACAACGAACTGCATTGATTAGTGTACGAGTTTAAGGACACAAAAACACACGATTCGCAATGGCAAGAGTGAAACAGTGCATGGGTTAGCAACAGGTCAGTTGGTTGATGAATTGGGAGTGCAAATTGAAAATTAAATTAAAAGTACAGCAGGGCGCTGGTGAAATGGGAGTTTAAAAACCGCAGGCAGTTTCTCCTAGTGTAAAAATCTCTCAAAAATGAAGAAAAAATAAACTCGGTTAGAGATTTTTGTGGTCAAAAGCTTCTTTTACCAAAAGCCGACAGCACTGTCTGTTTCTAAGTAAAGCCTCCGACCCGGCTCCAGCTCCATCAGGATGAAGGAAGTAATGGATTGCTATAGCCTAGCAATGTTCGGTGCAAGGCCAAAGCTGATGATATTATAAAGGCGCTCCAAGTAGGCCTGAGCTACATGCCAAGTTCGAGTTTCATAAGCTCGAAACGTAATAGCTCGTAAAGCTCGAAGTTTCACAAGTTTGAATTAGTTCAAGAGCTAGCGGAAGAAGTGAATATTTGTAGCTTGACTTTTCGGCTTTGACTTTTCGAAGTTTGGAGCTTGTGGAGTTTGAGGCTTGTGGAGATTGGAGCTTGTGGAGATTGGAGCTTGTAGAGTTTGGAGCTTGTGGAGATTGGAGCTTGTAGAGTTTGGAGCTTGTGGAGTTTGGAGCTTGTGGAAATTGGAGCTTGTGGAGTTTGAGGCTTGTGGAGTTTGGAGCTTGTGGAGTTTGGAGCTTGTGGAGATTGGAGCTTGTAGAGTTTGGAGCTTGTGGAGTTTGGAGCTTGTGGAGATTGGAGCTTGTGGAGTTTGAGGCTTGTGGAGTTTGGAGCTTGTGGAGATTGGAGCTTGTAGAGTTTGGAGCTTGTGGAGTTTGGAGCTTGTGGAGTTTGGAGCTTGTGGAGATTGGAGCTTGTGGAGTTTGGAGCTTGTGGAGTTTGGAGCTTGTGGAGATTGGAGCTTGTGGAGTTTGGAGCTTGTGGAGATTGGAGCTTGTGGAGATTGGAGCTTGTGAAGATTGGAGCTTGTGGAGTTTGGAGTTTGTGGAGATTGGAGCTTGTGAAGATTGGAGCTTGTGGAGTTTGGAGTTTGTGGAGTTTGGAGCTTGTGGAGTTTGGAGCTTGTGGAGATTGGAGCTTGTGGAGTTTGGAGCGTGTGGAGATTGGAGCTTGTGAAATATCGAGGTTATGAAACACACCCCTCGCTTGAGCCCACCGAAAACCGCGAGTTAAGCAATCCGCCAATTCCTTCATCTATGGATCCACTAATCAACCGACATCGGCCCTGACGCCTGGTCGCGAGCGACAGTCGGCCCTAACGCCTGGTCGCGAGCGACAGTCGGCCCTGACGCCTGGTCGCGAGCGACAGTCGGCCCTGACGTCTGGTCGCGAGCTCCAGCCAGCGGAGACAACCGGCGCCGGGCCCCCTCGCTGCTAGACAAAGAGTGCGCTGCGGCAGCCGGAGCAGCGGCCGGCCGGCTGGCGCGCTGCTGCAGAACGGCGATCTGCGACTCGAAGAAGTTGCGCGCCTCCAGGACGCCAACCTCTTCAACGGGCACGGAGGTCACCTCGGCGCTGGCATCGATCCACGCCGGCATCAGGCCGTCCTCTTCGCTGTCAGCTGATGCGGCGGAAGCAGCCGCGGCGGCGGCGACGGCGGCAGCAGCGACCACGCGAGCCCGGCCGAGCAGCGCCAGGAAGCCACGAAAGCCGATCCGGCCGTCCGGTCCGGCCGCGTCCAGGTCGCGCATGGCGGAGCGCAGCGTCAGGTGGGTCAGCGGCGTGCCCAGCTGCTCCAACAGGCGGCCGACGGCCTCAGGCGGCAGGCGTGGCTCGCTGACTCTGCTGATACCGGCGTCGGTTTTCGCGGCGGCGTCGGCGGCCTGAGCGGAGAAGAGGTCGCGCAGGCGCAGCAGCTCCCGCCGTGGCAGGGAGGGAAACTCGGCCTCCAGGGAGCCGCGCCGGCTGACCGGCAGCGACCGGCTGGCGTCGGCGTCGCCGAGGCTGCTGGCCGGCGCTGGCGCGGCCGTCAGACAGAAGGAGGACGAGGCCACGGAGACGCCGCTATCGCAGGACTCGGACTTCTCCAGCCGGCTGGCCAGCTTCAGCGCCAACTGCGGACAGAGGCTGATGCCGCCGCCGTCCTGGCGCTGCCGGCGTCGGATCTGCGCATCAATGTCGTCTTCGTCGCCTTCGCTGTCAGTGGTTGAAGCGTGCCGACAAGGCCGGCCCTCGCAGCGCATCAGCCGTCGGGCCAGCTTAGCGGCCAGATCAGTGTCCAGCTTGCGGCTGCTGCCAGTTCCGGGCATGTCCTGCTGGAAGTTTGTGCGCGACTGCAGCTGCTGATAACTGCGCCTAGGTGCTTAAGACTTGCTCAAAGTGCTGTTTAAGAAAACTTATATGAAAAGAATTGGTGTGGAGTGGAGTTATATTATAAGTTTAATATAAACAAAGTTAAATTCTAATTTTAGCTTGATATTATTGAAAATTTTGTTGTCTGTATAGGCATTAACTACTTTTTGCTAAAAGATAATTATGCCTACCACACTATTAGAAATTATATTACTTTAATATGTACTAGTATTAGGCACCCTTAATAGAAATCTTAACTTCCATTAATGACAAAAGCATTAGCATTAAAACAAAAAATCTTAACTTATTAACTCTTAATTTTAAGTTAATTGACAATCATTGATAAGTGATAATCCATTAAAGTAAACATAAAAAATATAGGAATTCTGCACTTTCTTCTTGTATAGACTTTATAATATACCATCTTTGCTATTCTATATTTTCAGCTGACACAGATTATCCAAAGAAGTTCAAAGTAAAAAAGTAACAAATAATAAGCAAAATCTTAAATGAAAAATACTATTAAAAGTAAGTATAACATAAAACAAGTAGCTTATTTATTTGAAAATTCAAAGCCAATTAGTTAATAAAAATGTGAATAGGAAGGTTGTTTCAATAGCACTAGTAGGCACAATAGAAAGATATGAAATATTGGGAAAGAAGTGAATCAAAGTGATGCTCATTTGCAAGCAAAAGGTTCATAATTTTTATTCATTAAATTGAGGTTCATAAGTAAGAAGTTGTTACATATTATTATCATCACATATCATCACATATTATCATCACAAACAAAATATAATAATTAGGCACTTTGATAATTAAAATATATTTGTAATGTTGTAACTTCTCTTTAGACTGATAATTTTGTTTTTTTCTCATTGGCATTGTCATTCATTGTAACCATGAGTTTATTATTGACATTAACTAAAAAAATAATGAAAATTTATTAATTTGTTATAGCAAAAAATCTTAACTTAATTACAGTCCAATAATGTTAATGAAAATTTTAATGTTTATAAAGCTATTAATAAACTAGTGCCCGACAATTTTAATACATTATTAATACTGATTATTAATTTAAAGGGAAAAATAGACATGCAAACAAATCAATGTCTTTAAATTATTTTTATAGCTTGTTTATTAAGCGAAAAATTTAATTGGTTTGTATATAAGAGACTTTATGATAGAGCAGCACATCAGAACACAGGAAATTGAGGAGGAGGAGGAAAGAAAGAAGGGAAGAGGAAATGAATGGGCAGACAAGCTATGGCTGAGATTGCTCGCCCGTTGGATGAGTTTGGTTGAAAAAACGTGATAGTCTATGGTTCAAACCACCTCCTTCGTCGTATTGAAATCTATGGAATGGATGAGTTTGCTTGCTCCTTGGCTGAGATAGCTCGCAAAAACCAATACTTATCAATAGCTTTATTGATATTATTGTTTATTGAATAACAGTTGTTTTATATTCTATTTCTTGTTTAGTAAGGCTAAGTTATATTAAATTATATAGCCTATACCGTATATATAATATAGGACTAATAGGAGGTATTATTGGTCATATGACTAATTATTAATATCTCCTTTATTGTCACTTTTTTATGTATATTTTAAATTTTTTTGGTTTTTATTACTGTCTCAAATATAAAACACGTAAAACGTTTTCTCATAAAAAAAATAAAATTAGGCTTTCAAAAAAACAAAAACTTAAAAAATCTAAAATAGTGTGCATGCTTGATTTGTTAGACTGTTAGAAAGAAAAAGAATAGGCCCCCCACGCGAATATGTCAAACCGGAAGAACTACTGTCCGACAGCCAGGTTTAAATGGGTAACATTTATATCTTTATATTTAATGGCGTATCTTGGCTTTAACACAAACATGTGCAATGCGCATGCATGTATCAGCAGCATACATGCAGTCTCAATGTGTGAATTCGTGCATGCAATAGAATGCTGGATGTTATTTTTCTACTTTATTAGTGAAGGGGAGGCAAGAAAAACCGAGTGTGGCGTGGCGACGGCGAGGCAGCGAAAAGCTTGGGGATGCACCCCAGTTCAGTCAATAGTATTTATTTCATGTATTGTTAAAACGAATGGAATAGACAAGGTTTAAAATTAATAAATTAGCGAGATACATATCAAACGAAAGCAAAGCTTATTAGCAGCCACAAAGGTGGCGGCCTAAATACATGTACAAATTACCCCCCCCCCCCCCCACCAGACAGCCAACAACCCAAATAGCCCCCCTCATGCACCTTAAGGCGGTTAGCCCTCGCGGGCTCGCGCAAACCGATGCATCTGCCTGTATTATTTGTTTTTGCATTATTTTCCATGCAGCAATATTTTCGATATTTATAGACAAATAAACCCTTCACACATATGTCTGCTTATTGTTTGAATTACATGTACTGTAAGGTCGCATTTAAAAAAAATTAATCCCTGAACAGACTGGCCATGCAATGAGAATATGGCAATTGATAGTGATTGCCTGGTTTTTGATGAAAAATTGAATTTGCATCGAAGATTGATTGAAATATTTACTGAATAATAATCAGATCCGCATGCAAATTGACTTGTGAAAATGCACACTGGAAAGAGGGCGAGAGGAAGGAATTCTTAAGTTCAATTGAATTAAGGATCTGGGAAAATTTCTTAGCCAAACCCTTTTCTTTCTACAAGTTAATTTCAAGGAGTTCGAGTGCTAGACTCCACGAATCGAAAGTGTATAACGTCCTCCTATAACGAAGTGTTCCTTGGGGTTGGTTTTGGAGAGAACTAAAAAGTCTGCGCTAGACGAAAAAATAAATTATATATTCAGTATTATGAGGTCAATCGTCTCTAATTAACGAGACGGTAGCAAAATAAGCATTCAAGCATGCCTTTGAAAATATGATAATTAATAAATGCAGCTTCTCAAGGTCTAAGAAACTCTACGACAGCCAGCCTCGATCGCAGTAGCTGCTCCCTGCGTATTACTTTTTAAGATTTATTCTATATATTCTTCGACTTTTTCGCGCGACTGATTGTTTCACATGAATAAATAAATTGTGAATAGCATTCATAACTACCAGACCAATAACAACTTTCCAGCTATTCTAGTTTTAGCCACGTAATATTTACGAGTATTTGATAACTATACCGCTACAAATTGTTTATACTCCGTGAACTGATTTCAAAGCCATTGTTCTCATTTAAAACTCTCACTTTAAACATTTTCAACTCCACTTCAACTTCAGTGGTCACTGTCACTCCCGTTAAATCTTACGGATACATCAAGTAGGCCAGTCTCAGACAGATCGCAGAAACTCTCTCTAACTCTTGTTTCCCCAAGCACCCAGCCTGCAGTCACTCTTGCTGTCACATAAGTTATACAACATCGCACAGCTCAAGGCAGAAATTGATCACGAAAGCATGGTGAAACCTGCAGCCTCCTTAATTTTAGTCTTATTGATGACGCTTAATCGGCCCCAGAATTAATTGCAGTCGCGATCGAATTCGACACGTATGAGCTATCGTCATCCTCTATGCAATTAGACAGTCTTCCTGTGGATGGAAGACTGCAGAGTCCTATAAACGAGCCTAATGTTCCGGGCATAAAATGCGTGTTTTTGCCTCGCCCAAATTGGTAAAACTTCAGTCATTAGCTGGGGCACCCGTTACTGCTATTGATCGCCTTAATAATTTTTATTATTATGGTCCTGTAGAAGAAAAACTCGCCAAAAACATTTGATGCAATGAATACTCTGTTTACACCGCAATCCGTTGTAAATAATCAACATTTTTATATTTGATCGGCCTTGGACTTACTTTATTTGGCTTCATTCCGTTAACCCCTCTGGCGACCACTAAGCTACGGTATCTAAGGCTGGGCTCAAGGACTACTTAAGTAGATATATACGTTACTTAAGTCGTCCTCAGGTGGGCTACCTAAACGCTAAAGCCATCTAAAAAAGGCCTATAGGAAACTCCTGAGACATCCGTGTTTGTGGGCCTGTCAATTGAGTAAAAAGGCGCACGGCAGTCATCAATGGGATGCTTAAATTCCAGTAGTGCCGACACTGTCTGAGCAGACGGTTGATTGCGTGCCAGGAAAGAACAGCAGCTGTTAAATGTCCCAGACGTGAGTTCGTAAACTTCTCGCAAGGTACTCCTAGGATTTACGACGTAATTACGCCAACCAAGTAGCAGAACAAAACGATTGGCCACTTGTCAGACGTGCACCTGGTAGACGTTGAAGGCGGAGAATTCAGAGCACCTCAGTTGTGGCTGGCATGACTCAAAAAGCCATGCGGAGATTGGAAAATTCATACATGCCGATCATAATTGCCTATCTCCGTAGTGGATTTCGACGTTGTGAAAGCGACCGACAGCAGCCCAATCCTGTGGAAGGGAGGCAGAGAGCATCTCAGAAGTGACGCGTCTGGCTCACGCGACAGGATCCTCGGATCGATTCCGCTTAGGTGCACAAAATTTGGAGCCTAATTGGCTTAATTCTTTATTGCTCCGATGCTGTTGCCACTAGTGGTCTTTCAGTGCCTCTTTAATATTCGGAACGTTAATTCGTACTTCGGGGCCAGAACGTCTGCATTAACTGAGTTGCATTCCTTCTTGCAATTATTCATTGGTAATCCAAGTGATTCATTGGTAAATCATGCAAGTAGTATCGTGTTGGAAGAGTTTCAAGCTAAGTCAATCCCCCTTTTATCGATTTTGTTAGGAATAATCAATATACTCGTTGAATTAATTGAATTATGTAAGCAATGAAAAATTGTTATAAAAGCCTTCATAAGAAAGGATTCATCTTCGCATCATATTCCTCGCTCTGTGCCGCGTGACAGGCAGATCATCCAGAAGAAGGCAGAAAGGAAAGCTTGCTGGGGAACAATTTCTGAATTGCAAATTAATTAAGATACTGCAAGGTGCTGCGCAGTGGGTCGAGTACAGACAGACCAGCTTTGATCCTTCCCGAGTCTGTCATGCTCTCCCCAGAAACCAAATACCATGAGGACCACCGCACGCGAAAGGTAACTTCTGATCCAGCCATCCGGACCTGAGAGGGGCGAGGTTGCCTACCTAGGGCACGGAATCATGGCTGCAATTGAGGAGTCCTCTTGAGCACGAAATGAAAGCAATTCTGTGTTGTTACTGCAGGCCTCTGACTGCAGATCCCCGACCCCAGGTCACTGCGGGAATCCGGTCCCAGCTCCAGTAAAGCTTGTAAGTTCATTCTCTTCAGAATGAGAGCTCACCATTTACGATGTAAATTCTATGTGCATGGCATTGAAACGAAATTTATTCAGAGAATTTCTGCTTCGCGGCTTCTTGTAAAGCAGTCGCATTGTTGGGTATATATTTAGCGAAAAATATTGATACCAATACTGGAGAAGTATTTTACAATATGCTATAAAGTACGCGTACTACTTGAGTCAATACACGATACCGCATTGCATTGTGTCACTGACACAGCGAACGTCCTCACTGACCTCAGGGAAAATCCTCACTGGCCTCAGGGAATATCCTCTCTCACTGACCTCAGGGAATATCCTCACTGACCTCATGAAATATCCTCCCTCACTGAATATCCTCATGGAACAGCGAACATCCTCACTGACACAGCAAACATCCTCACTGACACAGCGAACATCCTCACTGACACAGCAAACATCCTCACTGACACAGCGAACATCCTCACTGACACAGCGAACATCCTCACTGACACAGCAAAAATCCTCACTGACACAGCGAACATCCTCACTGACACAGCGAACAGCCTCACTGACACAGCGAACATCCTCACTGACACAGCGAACATCCTCACTGACACAGCGAACATCCTCACTGACACAGCAAACATACTCACTGACACAGCAAACATCCTCACTGACACAGCAAACATCCTCACTGACACAGCGAACATCCTCACTGACACAGCAAACATCCTCACTGACACAGCAAACATCCTCACTGACACAGCGAACATCCTCACTGACACAGCGAACATCCTCACTGACACAGCGAACATCCTCACTGACACAGCAAAAATCCTCACTGACAAGCAAACATCCTCACTGACACAGCAAACATCCTCACTGACACAGCGAACATCCTCACTGACACAGCAAACATCCTCACTGACACAGCAAAAATCCTCACTGACAAGCAAACATCCTCACTGACACAGCAAACATCCTCACTGACAAGCAAACATCCTCACTGACACAGCAAACATCCTCACTGACACAGCAAACATCCTCACTGACACAGCGAACATCCTCACTGACACAGCGAACATCCTCACTGACACAGCGAACAGCTAAGCCCCGACTAGAACCAATCACCAATCAGCACAGGCCCTTCAATACTGGCTAATGATGCGCAGCAAGTTTATTCTCTCCCCATTTGGCAGCCGGCCAACGTCTCTGGCGTAGCCGTCGTCCTCCACGCCCAGGACATCCTGGCCGCAGGCGGTGCCCAGGTAGTCCTCCCTCGGCACATTTGCCTTGCGCGGCAGCAGCAGCGGCAGGGGGTCCAGCCTGGCCTGGTAGCCGACAGCGTCGATCTCCAAGCCGTCAATGTTGACGCCCGGGTCGACCTGCTGCTCCAGCGGCAGCAGCTCCGCCTCCCGTCTGGCCTCGAGCTCTTCTTCGTCGAGTTCGGCCACGTCAGCGCCTCTGCGAAAAGTTGGCAACGGCCTCTTATTGTAGGGCTCGGCGTCTTCCACCAGCATCTGTGGCTTCGATATCACAACGTAGGAGCTGGTGTTGTCCACCTCCTCCCAGTTAAGCACCTGCCGGCCAGCCGTGGCTCCTGGCTGCTTCTCAGTCGCCACGGTGCCTCGCAGCTTCTTCTTGTCAACTGGCGCTTTGAATTTCTCCCGCTTTGGGTCGCCCAGGCCGTGCTGCAACTTGTCCATCGGCTTGTTCTCCAGCCTGTCGCCGACCCGGATGAACTCGCGGTTGCCGCCGCCGCCGCCTCCGGCTCCCGAGGACGGATCGGAGGGGCGTCCGATGCCGCGCTCGCCAGTTGGCGCCGCTCGTTCCGGCTGCTGGCGCCGGACCCTATCGCCGAAGTCAAAGTTCCGACCGGCGCCTTCTTCGTCGGGCGGATCGCGCGGATCCGGCACGGTGCGCCCGGCCTCCCGCCACTGCGGCGGCGGCGGCTGCTCTTCCTTGCCAGCCGAGGAACCCATTGCTGGTTGTTAGCTGTAGGAGTTTGTGAGGGAGTTCTTTGTGGAGCTTTATGAGTGAGCTCATGGTGGAGCTTATGAGTGAGTTCATGGTGGAGCTTATGAGTGAGTTCATGGTGGAGCTTATGAGTGAGTTCATGGTGGAGCTTATGAGTGAGTTCATGGTGAAGCTTTATGAGTGAGTTCATGATGGAGATTTATGAGTGAGTTCATGGTGGAGCTTTATGAGTGAGTTCACGGGGAGCTTTATGAGTGAGTTCATGATGGAGCTTTATGAGTGAGTTCACGGGGAGCTTTATGAGTGAGTTCATGATGGAGCTTATGAGTGAGTTCATGGTGGAGCTTTATGAGTGAGTTCACGGGGGAGCTTTATGAGTGAGTTCATGGTGGAGCTTTATGAGTGAGTTCATGATGGAGCTTTATGAGTGAGTTCACGGGGAGCTTTATGAGTGAGTTCACGGGGAGCTTTGAGTGGGTTCATGGTGGAGCTTTTGAGTGGGTTCACGGGGGAGCTTATGAGTGGGTTCATGGGGGAGCTTATGAGTAAGTTCGTGGCGAAGCTTATGCGTGAGTTCTTCTGTTCATAAC
This sequence comes from Macrostomum lignano, assembly GCA_002269645.1. Classification (NCBI taxonomy): domain Eukaryota; kingdom Metazoa; phylum Platyhelminthes; family Macrostomidae; genus Macrostomum; species Macrostomum lignano. The sequence goes on along the minus strand of NIVC01002652.1, from coordinate 75,332 downwards.
TGAGTACATCCGCTACAAAAGAAAGAAAAAAGTGCAACTCTAGCAGTTAAGATAAGCCGAACTGGAAGGGAACTCAAGTTCGACAGCTCAGATTACTGAATGCAGATTGAGAACTGTGCAGACATAAGTGCCTAATGAAGTCTTTTCAAACCTTGTCATATGAAGCAAATGTGTAATTCAACTCCATGGAACAAACTTGGATAATTTTAATCGTGCGAACAGATGCGGATTTGATGGATTATCGACTTAAGAGTCGATTCAAACAGACAATATGGTTCGAAAACTTACCGATACACTTCGCAGAAGAAGTGGATTAATTGAGGTAGGCTCAAAACTCTGCTTTGTGGCATCGCCAGTCTGCCAAAACCTGCTTTTTAATGCTTTCAGTCTGCCCAAACCCGCCTCTCACCTGCCCCTGCCCCTTACCTGTGAGCTCATTGTGTCAGCCTCTGCATGGCACAGCAGAGTGCATGCACACTATCTGGGGGGGGAGTGTGCGGTGCTGCTGGGTGTACACTGAGCTTTGCCAGTGCTGTAAAAAACTGTGTGCATAGCAACGCGCTGACCACCTGAATCAGGCGGAGTCGCTGCATCTCACACTTGAGCCGCAACTTTCTCGTGCCTTCAGATTCGACATTTAAAGTCGACCTACTTTGAATTTAAAATTAGTAAAGCAATTATTGTTCACTAGAGGTTTGACTTTTTCCAATCAATCGCAATTATGCGATGAAAGTTAGACAAAAACTTTAATGATTGTGTTAATAGATGAGGCACACTGTAAAAAGTTACTTAGATTTTTAAAAATCAACGACTTCAAAGTCCGTCTTCACTTGACTCGTCGTCAGTCCATCATCAGGAACATGCGCACAGGCCACTCGATCGAATTGGCGGCCTACAGGATAGGGCTCCAGGACGAAAGCTTATGCCGGTGTTGCGACATGGAAGACGAGACAATGCAGCATGTCTGGGACTGCCCGGCGACGGATGGAAGGAGGGCGTGGTGTTGCAGTGGCCTTCAGGCGGTTTGTGAGCAACTGGAAGAAGCTCTGAAATACTACGACTAGGAATGCTGGCGAGGTCACCCGCCATGGGAGGCCAGGGAGGAGGCCTCTAGCCGTTGATGAAAGGTGGCTGGCATCAACAACAACAACAACAACAACAACAACAACAACTACTACTACAACTACAACTACAACTACAAATACAAATACAACTACTACTACTACTACTACTACTACTACTACTACTACTACTACTACTACTACTACTACTACTACTACTACTACTACTACTACTACTACTACTACTACTACTACTACTACAACTACTACTACTACTACTACTACTACTACTACTACTACTACTACTACTACTACTACTACTACTACTACTACTACTACTACTACTACTACTACTACTACTACTACTACTACTACTACTACTACTACTACTACTACTACTACTACTACTACTACTACTACAACTACTACTACTACTACTACTACTACTACTACTACTACTACTACTACTACTACTACTACTACTACTACTACTACTACTACTACTACTACTACTACTACTACTACTACAACTACTACTACTACTACTACTACTACTACTACTACTACTACTACTACTACTACTACTACTACTACTACTACTACTACTACTACTACTACTACTACTACTACACCAACAACAACTACAGCAACAACTACAGCAACAACTACAGCAACAACTACAGCAACAACAACTACTACTACAGCAACAACAACAACAAGTAAAACAAAAAGAAAATACGCTGTCAAACGTAGGCCATTTATCCGACAGAATTCCGGTGCGTCGGCGTCCACCAACAGGAAGTCGCAGCTTCAGCAGCAGAACCTCCTGCTCCGGCTGTGAGCACCGCGACTCGGAGCGGATGACGTGGCATGCCAGCTGGGGTCGCCGTCGGCGCAACAGGTCGCTGGGATGGACCTGGCCGTGATGGTGACTCGCTCGTTGTCAACCTTTAATTGAAAAAGTGAAAAATTAAAAATGGCACAAAGAGTGTACAATGCCTGACGATTAGAAAGTCAAAATGCTGCTGTACACCCTGTGTGAGCGTGTGTACGAGTGCTGTGCCTGCGTACAGTATTGGCGCGCTTGCATGTGCGGAGGACTCAGTAGGATGCTCGTAATCATTCCTATTGCTATTGTGCCATATTATGTAACTATATAGCCTATCATGCCCATAAAATTTTTAAGAATAAAAAAACAAAGTTATCAAAGTGAAGAAAATCAAGACCAAGCAGAAAAATTAAAAGATGCAGCGTTGCCACGGATCAGGTCATTAAAGTGCCAAAAACAGTCAATTAAAATAGTTATTAATTTAGAAAGTTAGTTCATTAATTAGTAGATATTTTTGTCTATGGCCAAAAGCCAGACTGCCCCTCCGCCTCTACGCCACTGAGAGCGCATTTGTAGATTGAGAATCCTGAGATGCATGCAGTAGTCAACCAGGCATTTTAGTTGCATTCGATTAACTCATTTTGGATAAGCTGTCCTCTTATTAATAGTACTGCAAAAGACAGCAGCGCTAAACTAATTACTCCCTGTTGGCCTCAACCGCATGAATATTGATTAGCCTACGATCGTAAATTGGCAATTTGGCAATGGAAGTCTGCTGAAAATGTGGTTAACCTGCACGTGTTGGACACGATCGCTGCTCTTACAAAGTCACTCTGGTTAAATCAGAACTGTAAGATCAGATAGACCCAACAGATGAGACAGACCCAACAGATCAGATAGACCCAACAGATCAGATAGACCAAACAGATCAGACAGACCCAACAGATCAGACAGACCCAACAGATCAGACAGACCCAATAGATCAGACAGACCCAACAGATCAGATAGACCCAGCAGATCAGATAGACCAAACAGATCAGACAGACCCAACAGATCAGATAGACCAAACAGATCAGACAGACCCAACAGATCAGACAGACCCAACAGATCAGATAGACCCAGATCAGATAGACCCAACAGATCAGATAGACCCAACAGATCAGATAGACCCAGATCAGATAGACCCAACAGATGAGACAGACCCAACAGATCAGACAGACCCAACAGATCAGACAGACCCAACAGATCAGACAGACCCAACAGATCAGATAGACCCAACAGATCAGATAGACCCAGCAGATCAGATAGACCAAACAGATCAGACAGACCCAACAGATCAGATAGACCAAACAGATCAGACAGACCCAACAGATCAGACAGACCCAACAGATCAGATAGACCCAGATCAGATAGACCCAACAGATCAGATAGACCCAACAGATCAGATAGACCCAGATCAGATAGACCCAACAGATGAGACAGACCCAACAGATCAGACAGACCCAACAGATCAGACAGACCCAACAGATCAGACAGACCCAACAGATCAGATAGACCCAACAGATCAGACAGACCCAACAGATCAGACAGACCCAACAGATCAGATAGACCCAACAGATCAGACAGACCCAACAGATCAGATAGACCCAATAGATCAGATAGACCCAACAGATCAGATAGACCCAACAGATCAGACAGACCCAACAGATCAGATAGACCCAACAGATCAGACAGACCCAATAGATCAGACAGACCCAACAGATCAGATAGACCCAGCAGATCAGATAGACCAAACAGATCAGACAGACCCAACAGATCAGACAGACCCAACAGATCAGACAGACCCAATAGATCAGACAGACCCAACAGATCAGATAGACCCAGCAGATCAGATAGACCAAACAGATCAGACAGACCCAACAGATCAGATAGACCAAACAGATCAGACAGACCCAACAGATCAGACAGACCCAACAGATCAGACAGACCCAGCAGATCAGACAGACCATGAGAGGCCGAGCCTACACCCCCAACTCTCAACCCAGCCATTTTCGGCGGTGCAGCCAATCGCATCGGCCAGCCAATCGGCAACTGGCCGAATGTCAGACTGATCTGAGCTGCATAAAACAGCAAACTGACTCACTGGCCGAATTCTCAGCTCGGAGACTGAGTTTTAGGAGTTTTTTAAACGACATCTGTCTCAGCATCCGGCTATGGCCTCGCGAAACTTCTCAACATCTCCACTGGTTCTACTGCTCCTGCTGTTGCTGGGCTGCACCGCTTTTTCTGCGGAGTCCAGGGTGAGAATTCTATTGTCAATGAGCCTCACCATCACTGACCCTCTGTACCCAACCTACTCTCCTGAGTCCTCATCCCACCTACTCTCCTGAGTCCTCATCCCACCTACTCTCCTGAGTCCTCATCCCACCTACTCTCCTGAGTCCTCATCCCACCTACTCTCCTTAGTCCTCATCCCACCTACTCTCCTGAGTCCTCATCCCACCTACTCTCCTTAGTCCTCATCCCACCTACTCTCCTGAATTCTTATCCCACCTACTCTCCTTAGTCCTCATCCCACCTACTCTCCTGAATTCTTATCCCACCTACTCTCCTTAGTCCTCATCCCACCTACTCTCCTGAATTCTTATCCCACCTACTCTCCTGAGTCCTCATCCCACCTACTCTCTTTAGTCCTCATCCCACCTACTCTCCTGAGTCCTCATCCCACCTACTCTCCTTAGTCCTCATCCCACCTACTATCCTGAGTCCTTGTCCCAACCCATGTTCTTTCCTCAACTCTACCCAAGTTATCCTAACTGATCATAGCCCGTATTAAAAATAAAAAACGAAGTACTTGACGAGCAAGTTTTAAAACTTTTGATGTTGGAATTTTCTAAGTTGCCCCTTCTTACATATGATACTAAGGATTCTTATGTTAGGGATTAGAACTTTTAATTTACTTCTAAGGCCTTCTAAAAATCTTTGAGACATGTCAAACACAACAAAGCAGTGCCCTTCTGGATCCCCCCACCTGGACAGAAAGTTTTTGGCTCCCTCATCACCGTAAAAGGTATCTATTAGGCCTGATGAAAAACTAGGGGCTTTCAAGCATATTATTATTATTATGTTCGAGTATTGTTCAGAGAAATTCGATACTAAAACCTACTCACTCTTTGCAGTCGAATGCAAAATTGAAAACAAAAGGCTTAAAGCCTCTCATTACCGCAGTGACGTTCGGAATGCTCTGCTCCCGGGAATGGCTTTTTACGAGAGGGAAAGTGGAAACACAGGGAGGGAGGAAAGGCAGTGAAGGAGAGGAGAGACAGTGAGGGAGAGGAGAGACAGTGAGTGAGAGGAGAGACAGTGAGGGAGAGGAGAGGCAGTGAAGGAGAGGAGAGACAAAAGGGAGAGAGGAGAGGCAGTGAGGGAGAGAGGAGAGACAGTGAGGGAGAGGAGAGGCAGTGACAAAAGGGAGAGAGGAGAGGCAGGGAGGGAGAGAGGAGAGGCAGGGAGGGAGAGAGGAGAGGCAGGGAGGGAGAGAGGAGAGGCAGGGAGGGAGAGAGGAGAGGCAGGGAGGGAGAGAGGAGAGGCAGGGAGGGAGAGAGGAGAGGCAGGGAGGGAGAGAGGAGAGGCAGGGAGGGAGAGAGGAGAGGCAGGGAGGGAGAGAGGAGAGGCAGGGAGGGAGAGAGGAGAGGCAGGGAGGGAGAGAGGAGAGGCAGGGAGGGAGAGAGGAGAGGCAGGGAGGGAGAGGAGAGAGACAAGTGGCGAGACAAAGAGAGCTGAGAGAGCTGAGAGTGCTGAGAGAGAGCTGAGAGAGCTGAGAGAGCTGAGAGAGCTGAGAGAGCTGAGAGAGCTGAGAGAGCTGAGAGAGCTGAGAGAGAGCTGAGAGAGCTGAGAGAGCTGAGAGAGCTGAGAGAGCTGAGAGAGCTGAGAGAGAGCTGAGAGAGCTGAGAGAGCTGAGAGAGCTGAGAGAGAGCTGAGAGAGCTGAGAGAGCTGAGAGAGCTGAGAGAGCTGAGAGAGAGCTGAGAGAGCTGAGAGAGCTGAGAGAGAGCTGAGAGAGAGCTGAGAGAGCTGAGAGAGCTGAGAGAGAGCTGAGAGAGCTGAGAGAGCTGAGAGAGAGCTAAGAGAGCTGAGAGTGCTGAGAGAGCTGAGAGAGAGCTGAGAGAGAGCTGAGAGAGCTGAGAGAGAGCTGAGAGAGAGCTGAGAGAGCTGAGAGAGCTGAGAGAGAGCTGAGAGAGCTGAGAGTGCTGAGAGAGCTGAGAGAGCTGAGAGAGCTGAGAGAGCTGAGAGAGCTGAGAGAGAGCTGAGAGAGCTGAGAGAGCTGAGAGAGCTGAGAGAGCTGAGAGAGAGCTGAGAGAGCTGAGAGAGCTGAGAGAGCTGAGAGACAGCTGAGAGAGCTGAGAGAGCTGAGAGAGAGCTGAGAGAGCTGAGAGAGCTGAGAGTGCTGAGAGAGCTGAGAGAGCTGAGACAGCTGAGAGAGCTGGGACGCAGGTTTCTCCTTCCTAACAAGATTCGAATAAAGCTGCAGTGCTATCCAACCCGCAATCCAGATCCACTAAGCCGGACAGTCCAACTCCCAATGCTGCACAGTTTTCATCAAGCCTGCGACCCCGTCTGAGTCAGTCAACTGCACGCCCGGTTAGGAAGAACGGCTCCCAGCGCGATTTAGATACTTCAGAATTATTCTTGTCCACGCCTTCAGCTAGTCAGCTGGCCTGATGACTTTGGCTTTGAAGCCGGGGCTCAGAACAGGTAGTTGAGCACGATTTGGAAAATTTCGAGAATCTTCATTATTTATGGGGACCTAACAAGGGGGCTACAGATTAAATCTAACGACTGTTCCTTGCCTAATTTGGACATCATAAACCATGGGTGACGAGAAATTAACCTCTTGATTTCTCAGACAGACATCAAGGATGCGTCATCTGATGGAGATGAAGTTAATGCAGAGAAGAGGGCCTACTTTGATCCCATCAACTACGGCAAGAAGAGGGCCTACTTTGATCCCATCAACTACGGCAAGAAGAGGGCCTACTTTGATCCCATCAACTACGGCAAGAAGAGGGCCTACTTTGATCCCATCAACTACGGCAAGAAGAGGGCCTACTTTGATCCCATCAACTACGGCAAGAAGAGGGCCTACTTTGATCCCATCAACTACGGCAAGAAGAGGGCCTACTTTGATCCCATCAACTACGGCAAGAAGAGGGCCTACTTTGATCCCATCAACTACGGCAAGAAGAGGCCTACTTTGATCCCATCAACTACGGCAAGAAGAGGGCCTACTTTGATCCCATCAACTACGGCAAGAAGAGGGCCTACTTTGATCCCATCAACTACGGCAAGAAGAGGGCCTACTTTGATCCCATCAACTACGGCAAGAAGAGGGCCTACTTTGATCCCATCAACTACGGCAAGAAGAGGGCCTACTTTGATCCCATCAACTACGGCAAGAAGAGGGCCTACTTTGATCCCATCAACTACGGCAAGAAGAGGGCCTACTTTGATCCCATCAACTACGGCAAGAAGAGGGCCTACTTTGATCCCATCAACTACGGCAAGAAGAGGGCCTACTTTGATCCCATCAACTACGGCAAGAAGAGGGCCTACTTTGATCCCATCAACTACGGCAAGAAGAGGGCCTACTTTGATCCCATCAACTACGGCAAGAAGAGGGCCTACTTTGATCCCATCAACTACGGCAAGAAGAGGGCCTACTTTGATCCCATCAACTACGGCAAGAAGAGGGCCTACTATCAATCGAGGGGCGGATACTTCGACCCGATCAACTATGAATAAGATCGATCGACAATGAGCAGTTCACCAAGATGCTCTGTGGCTTTTGAGGAACTATTACTCAACACTAAATCCATTTGCTGTGTATCCAGATTCGCACTCCATCGCAGTCGCTACTCAATTTGTCCTTGGTTGAGCAAGATGCCGAGCGAAGTCCTTCAAATTCTGTTAACCAAAGGAAAACCTCTGTGTTCAATAAAAATTATCCCAAAATGTCCCAGGTTTTTGACTGCTTGTACTTTTCCGGCACCCACTATTTGAGTTTATCAAAGTGCTCGTGACTTGAAACTAGCCAAGAAATCCGCGATGAAATGTCGCTTCAAATTTCAAAGCTGTCAAGTTGGAATTTTTGAATTGAGCAATCCGATCATCTTGTCTCTACGTTCTAAGTTCTGCTTTCGTGTGAATGAAGTTTCTGGTCTCTTCTGGCCCGTCCAGATGAACAAAAGGATGAGGCGTCCTGCATCCACAGACTGGATGCCGATTAAAGTTGAAATCCTGAGTTTGCTCAATGCGGCTGTGCAGGCACGCGAGCTCAGCGACGGCCCTCCTCACCTTGCAGCCAGCCAGCCCGAAAGCTAGGCTGAAGTCTAAGGTGAGCCCTGAGCCTCGTTATCAAAACAGGAAGTTATTTTTTATAATTTATACGACGCAAATCTTGGAAGGGGAAGCGATGCAAATAAAAACTTGCTGGATCTTGCCTTGCAATGCGCCTGTCTCTGTACAGGTAAGCCTGGAAATTAACTGTAGGAAACCATCGACACTTTAACACCAGGTAGCCAATACATGCGCTCGGCCTGGATACTGACATAGACAGACAGACAGACAGACAGACACTATGACAGACAGACAGACAGACAGACAGACAGACAGACAGACAGACAGACAGACAGACAGACAGACAGACAGACAGACAGACAGACAGACAGACAGACAGACAGACACTATGACAGACAGACAGACAGACAGACAGACAGACAGACAGACAGACAGACAGACACTATGACAGACAGACAGACAGACAGACAGACAGACAGACAGACAGACAGACAGACACTATGACAGACAGACAGACAGACAGACAGACAGACAGACAGACAGACAGACACTATGACAGACAGACAGACAGACAGACAGACAGACAGACAGACAGACAGACAGACAGACAGACAGACAGACAGACAGACAGACAGAGACAGACAGACAGACAGACAGACAGACAGACAGACAGACAGGCAGACAGAGACAGACTGACAGACAGACAGACAGACAGGCAGGCAGGCAGGCAGGCAGGCAGGCAGGCAGGCAGGCAGGCAGGTGAGCAGACAGACTCAGGAGTGTTGAGCTGGTGCAGTGCAGGTGGGGTTCGCCAGCCAGTCAAGGTCATTAAAAATTTATAGTCTGAAGCATAGCGGGAGCCCCAGGCGGAAGTTGCAGAGTTCGCGGCCTGCTCAGAAAAGCCCGAAACCAGTAAAGGCATTACCGGCCGAAGTTTTATAAAAATATTTATTAAAAAAGTTTCTGATGCCTGCTGTCCGAGAGTCGGTTCAAGGTCAGGGAGACGCTCAAATCTGGTGCGTGGATTCGTTGCGCCTCTGTCTGCACCTCTTTTAGAAGGAATTCTCCACACGAAACGATCGATGCGCACTCTCTCCCGCACACTTTAGCCGCCAGACTGGCTCTTGACTTCCTCAACTCATCTGTGCTCTGGCATTCGCTGGCAGAACCTTGGAGGAGAGAATGAGAGTTCCTGAGCAGCATGCGGCGGCCGAACTGATGAAGCAGCAGACTCGTTGCCCGTGCATTAATTCATGGACAGATGAGGGTCCGGGATTCGATTCCAACTGCTCGCTAATCCGGGGCAGAAATTCAATGACGAGCTCGCGAAAGTTCAACAGGCCTGAGACTTCGATAGATTTTCATTGGCCTTCCCGTGAAGAGAGTCGGATTAGCAGTTCGTGTGGGGCTGCTGTAAAAAATTCAGTGCGGTCCGCGTGAATCTACTTGTAGTAGGGCAATTGGATTGCAATTTTTAGATAGATGATAGATAGATAGATAGATAGATAGATAGATAGATAGATAGATAGATAGATAGATAGATAGATAGATAGATAGATAGATAGATAGATAGATAGATAGATAGATAGATAGATAGATAGATAGATAGATAGATAGATAGATAGATAGATAGATAGATAGATAGATAGATAGATAGATAGATAGATAGATAGATAGATAGATAGATAGATAGATAGATAGATAGATAGATAGATAGATAGATAGATAGATAGATAGATAGATAGATAGATAGATAGATAGATAGATAGATAGATAGATAGATAGATAGATAGATAGATAGATAGATAGATAGATAGATAGATAGATAGATAGATAGATAGATAGATAGATAGATAGATAGATAGATAGATAGATAGATAGATAGATAGATAGATAGATAGATAGATAGATAGATAGATAGATAGATAGATAGATAGATAGATAGATAGATAGATAGATAGATAGATAGATAGATAGATAGATAGATAGATAGATAGATAGATAGATAGATAGATAGATAGATAGATAGATAGATAGATAGATAGATAGATAGATAGATAGATAGATAGATAGATAGATAGATAGATAGATAGATAGATAGATAGATAGATAGATAGATAGATAGATAGATAGATAGATAGATAGATAGATAGATAGATAGATAGATAGATAGATAGATAGATAGATAGATAGATAGATAGATAGATAGATAGATAGATAGATAGATAGATAGATAGATAGATAGATAGATAGATAGATAGATAGATAGATAGATAGATAGATAGATAGATAGATAGATAGATAGATAGATAGATAGATAGATAGATAGATAGATAGATAGATAGATAGATAGATAGATAGATAGATAGATAGATAGATAGATAGATAGATAGATAGATAGATAGATAGACAGTCAATCTCAGTGCGTGCACTGTGCACCGCAGTCAGTATTAGCAGTGTGCTAAAACCTCAGTTGTACCCAGCTGTTAACCTGCGGGCAGCTCAGGCCACAACTGTTGGGCAGAGAATTCTATGTGGATCAAAGCTGCTTGGAGGCAGTGGGCAATTCAGAAGCCGAGTGGCTTTGCTAATGTCTTAAGAGGATTATAGGATATTGGGTGAGTTGCTTATTGACAGATACGGAAATATCCTTAGCGTTTGTTCGTTCTGAAATGCATGCATAATCTCGCAGTCTGTTTTGCCACTCTGCTAGGGTCTGAAAGACTGACTACTAACGCTTATGAGTAGTAGGCGAGACTAATATATTCGAATTTGTAGTGTTACACAGAATCGGGATAAAAGACTACAATAATGAATAAGGTTTCCCTTTGTTTGGGAGAATATAGCTACTTTCGAAAGAAAGCTCTCAAGATTGACAGTCAGTCAATCCGTTCTGGGGATAAGCAATCTGGCTGCTGTTCCCCAATATCCTCCCCGCCCAGCCCCGATCCCAGTGCAATGTCCGCCATTCTCGCTCTCAAACTTATAAACCGCAATCTCGGCTTATCCGCCAACCCCCTCCCAAATGCTCTCGAGGCCATTGTCTCGCAGCCAAGGGGGGGGGGGTCTCAGCACGCTCCGGATCAGCACGGGGCCAATATGACCAATATATGAGGAGGTCGCTTCCTTCCTGCCCACAATACCGTCTGCAGGACCTCAGTCAGTCAGCAACTGTACGCGCGCTTGCAAAAAGTTTTCGCTGAGCTGTTGCCCCCCCCCCCTGTGTGGGAGTTATAATTCAATATCTTTCAGGTGTGTAACAAGAGAGATTTGTCAATATGGGCGCGCTTTACCGCTCCGGCCAAAATATAAGCGCAAATGTGGTGGCGCCAACTGCGAGCCACTTGGCCCCTTGGCTGGGATTGAAGATTGGAGGCTTGAAAATCCTCGGGAAAAGGGGGGGTTGAAAACTGGGCCTTGCGGGGATAATACCCGGGTGGCTGGCTGCCTGGCTGAACTCACCACTTCGCTTTTGAGGAAATTGATTTTTTAGCAATACGAGAGTCCGAGAGAGTGAGGGAGGAGGGGGACGAAATAAGAGGAACCATGAGACCAGGTTCAGTTTTTTTAAATGCAATCAGTGGCGCCACTTCTAGGCGGCAGCGCATATTAAAGGCAGGATGAAGACGGGACTCTGGGGCGCGAGCGCGCGGCTAAAACAAAAGAAAGTCGGAATCTGACGGGGAATATTGAGAAAAATTATTGGCTGGCAAAGTGGCGAGTGCTGACTCCACTGGCGCTGTGATTCACTCTCTACTTATGCTGTGATTCACTATCTACTAATGCTGTGATTCACTCTCTACTGATTCTGTGATTCACTCTCTACTGATGCTGTGATTCACTCTCTACTGGCGCTGTGATTCACTCTCCACTGGCGCTGTGATTCACTCTCTACTGATACTGTGATTCACTCTCTACTGATGCTGTGATTCACTCTCTACTGATTCTGTGATTCACTTTCTACTGATGCTGTGATTCACTCTCTACTGATGCTGTGATTCACTCTCCACTGGCGCTGTGATTCACTCTCTACTGATGCTGTGATTCACTCTCTACTGATGCTGTGATTCACTCTCTACTGATGCTGTGATTCACTCTCTACTAATGCTGTGATTCACTCTCTACTGATGCTGTGATTCACTCTCTACTGGCGCTGTGATTCACTCTCCACTGGCGCTGTGATTCACTCTCTACTGGCGCTGTGATTCACTCTCTACTGATGCTGTGATTCACTATCTACTGGCGGTGTGATTCACTCTCTACTAATTCTGTGATTCACTATCTACTGGCGCTGTGATTCACTCTCTACTGATGCTGTGATTCACTCTCTACTGATGCTGTGATTCACTCTCTACTGATGCTGTGATTCACTCGCTACTGATGCTGTGATTCACTCTCAGCAGGCTCTGTCTCCAGTCTGATAGAGCTGATGATCCCATGGTCAGGGTGTTTATTAGCTGGGATTTTAGCGCAGTTCTCCGCAGATCAAGTGAAACTCTGTGTCTGCCTCTACTTTTGTTATTTTGATTATTTTTTATGCCGCGGATGCGAAGTCCCGCTGACAGGAAGCTGCTTGCCCCGGGGGCGCCGACGAGCTCTCACAGGCTCTTGATGAGGCGGCCTAGGGATGCTGAATAACTCTCTCACCTCTGGAGTAAGCCGCTGCTAGGCCCTGCTACACACTTGGCCAACCTGGATTGTTTAATGCCCTCCAGCTCAATCAGTTCTGCTCGGGCTGGGCCCCCCATCATCGCAGCCTCTCTCTCTGACTGACTGAGATATCCCAGTTGAGAGGATATTATCAGCCCCAGGCTGGGAGCTCACCTGAAGGGCCTGACTAATTTTATAAATTAACAGTTGTTAAGCAATGCAGAATTGGTCGCTAATTTTGCTGCGCAAATTTGTTATTTCAGCTTCACCGTATCCAGCGTTGCCAAAAAAACTTCTGGTTGATGAGGCGCTGGGAACTGGCTGGGGAGGCTGGGATGGGGTGAATGAGACCGGACAGCTCAGCCATTGTAAATTAATGGCCTTTCAACCCCTAAATATAAGACTCCTGTAATCAGTAAATTCAGGGCTCGTGCGTGCGGTGAGTCTGTTGGGATTGGGGGAACAGAGGCAGGGGAAAAGGGGTAATAGCTCATGGGCGGGGGGGATTTTTTTACAGATGCTCGCACCGGAGGCTGCCCGGCGGAATGCGGCGATCACCTTTTGCTGAGCTGCTCCTCTCCTTCTTCTTTTGCTTCTCTTTGCTTTCTTTAGTCTGGACGCGGACATCGTTAGCCCCCCCGGGGGAAGGGGGTGCGGGCTCCAGAGCTCCTGAGATACGGCCCCCCGGCTCCGTTATCGCCGCATTGTTCATGCTCGACTTGTGCTGATAAACCGTATATGCCTTCTAATTACCGAGACTGCTGCCACGGATCCCCTGACTGACGACTCTGCCTCTCTGTAGCTTTGCCTGCTCCACGGTGCAACACCGTCTTGCCGTGAGCAGTGCTCACTGCCCTGTTGCTATTTTGGCGACTACTGAGAATTCTCTCCGTGTGTTTCAGTGTTGATATTTTTGCAAGGTAATAATCCCTGTAGTGACCAGGTGAATATGGGGACAGTCCGGCATAATGAGCACCCGACAGACTCCAGAAGCAGAGAATTAGAAAACATCCCCATGTGCTGTGCAGCCGAGAAGATGCTGGCACTTCTTTAAATTTTTCAGAACTTGACACCCAAGAGAGAAGCAGCTTGAGTCTCCAGTTAGGTCTCAACGGGGCCTCAAGTGGGTCCAGCGAAACTTCTTATTACTTAAATTGAGAAATTAGCCAAAAAACTTCTTCTAACTAGATGAGGGAGCGCAGCAACTCCCACTGGAAGATTCCCATTGTTTCACCCGTCCGCCCCCCGTAGCGCCTAACCCCCCCCCCATCCCCGGACTGCGGTCTCGGAGCACCCAGAGTGTGCGGTGCTGAATTTTCTATTGAGGAGACTTTTTTGAGCAGATGAAGCTTATTGCCCCAGATATAACTGCTTGGAGGGGAGGAGCAGAGGAGGCACCAGAAAGGAAACAACTTGCACGGATGGAGAAGGCAGAAGGAAGACCCCGTGCGCTGGCTGCTTCCCTTGAAAAAGCTGGGCTGCTGCATACAAAAAGCTGGTTTTACAAGCGGTGTCCGGGAGCTGAGGAGGGCCACAACTTCAACGACTCAAGGCCTGAGCTGGGAGGGGCGGAGCATATCCCCTGCCCAGCTTCCCTGTATTATCCCATTGAGGTGCTGAGAGAGCGAGGCTGGATGCTGGGAGGGGGGAGAAAAGTGACTTGGCGCCCCCAGCTTCCGGCCGGGACCCCAAGCACGGGCTGCTGACCCAACGCCCAGATCCCCAAAACGAAAACACAAAGCGAACTCGCAGTCCGGTGTTTTATCCTCTCCATAATAGCGGAGAAGGGGAGATGGGACAGCAGAGAGGGGAAGTGTTGAGCTAAAGCTGCCAAAGGTTCGTGAGGCCTTCTGGTTGGGGGAGAGGCAACATCACTTCCCCAGTGCAGCAGTATCCTGGGTGCCACTCCTGCTATCCCATAGGGAAGATAATCTGCGCTCAACTATTAGCGTTTATTTGCGCAGTCGCTCTGGGAGTTTCAGTTGCAGATTCTGGTCTGAAAGCGGTGTTGTGTGTCTCAGTAGTATCATCCGTGTCAGTAGTACCTCAACAGCATGGGCTACCCTCGGGTGCCCCTCCCCCAAACCCTCTGCTGGCCAATGGGGACTGCCCAGTGTTCGCCAACTTCCGCCAGCCGCAACGACTGGGGGCCCTCCCACACCTCCGTCCCCTCCTCACCCCGGCCTCACTCCGGCCCGAAGTTTTTAAAAGTTAGACACCACAGCGATAACGGGGCCCTACTCTCTCTCTCCAAAACCCACGAGTGCTGCTCATTCAGTTACTCATTTATTACAATCCGAGGCGGTCAGTTTCAACGCTAAAAATCTAAACTTCGATTAGCTGTCTAAAGTTTGGCAAAATTCTGCGCCAAACTCAAGTGGTAAGTTCCTCTGTTCACCGCGATTCTATCCGGCATTCGGGAATTTTAGCTCGGAGCAATCCCTTTTATTAGGATATCTACACTTTCAAAAGCTATTTTAATAATCCGCTCCTTCAGTGACCTGCCACTGTTAACCTCCGCTCCTTCAGTGACCTGCCACTGTTAACCTCCGCTCCTTCAGTGACCTGCCACTGTTAACCTCCGCTCCTTCAGTGACCTGCCACTGTTAACCTCCGCTCCTTCAGTGACCTGCCACTGTTAACCTCCGCTCCTTCAGTGACCTGCCACTGTTAACCTCCGCTCCTTCAGTGACCTGCCACTGTTAACCTCCGCTACTCCAGTGACCTGCCACTGTTAACCTCCGCTCCTTCAGTGACCTGTCACTGTTAACCTCCGCTCCTTCAGTGACCTGCCACTGTTAACCTCCGCTCCTTCAGTGACCTGCCACTGTTAACCTCCGCTCCTTCAGTGACCTGTCACTGTTAACCTCCGCTCCTTCAGTGACCTGCCACTGTTAACCTCCGCTCCTTCAGTGACCTGCCACTGTTAACCTCCGCTACTCCAGTGACCTGTCACTGTTAACCTCCGCTCCTTCAGTGACCTGCCACTGTTAACCTCCGCTCCTCCACTGACCTGCCACTGTTAACCTCCGCTCCTTCAGTGACCTGCCACTGTTAACCTCCGCTCCTTCAGTGACCTGCCACTGTTAACCTCCGCTCCGCTCCTCCAGTGACCTGCCACTGTTAACCTCCGCTCCTTCAGTGACCTGTCACTGTTAACCTCCGCTACTCCAGTGACCTGTCACTGTTAACCTCCGCTCCTTCAGTGACCTGCCACTGTTAACCTCCGCTCCTTCAGTGACCTGCCACTGTTAACCTCCGCTCCGCTCCTCCAGTGACCTGCCACTGTTAACCTCCGCTCCTTCAGTGACCTGCCACTGTTAACCTCCGCTACTCCAGTGACCTGTCACTGTTAACCTCCGCTCCTTCAGTGACCTGCCACTGTTAACCTCCGCTCCTTCAGTGACCTGCCACTGTTAACCTCCGCTCCGCTCCTCCAGTGACCTGCCACTGTTAACCTCCGCTCCTTCAGTGACCTGCCACTGTTAACCTCCGCTCCTTCAGTGACCTGCCACTGTTAACCTCCGCTCCTTCAGTGACCTGCCACTGTTAACCTCCGCTCCTTCAGTGACCTGTCACTGTTAACCTCCGCTCCTTCAGTGACCTGCCACTGTTAACCTCCGCTCCTTCAGTGACCTGCCACTGTTAACCTCCGCTCCGCTCCTCCAGTGACCTGCCACTGTTAACCTCCGCTCCTTCAGTGACCTGCCACTGTTAACCTCCGCTCCTTCAGTGACCTGTCACTGTTAACCTCCGCTCCTTCAGTGACCTGCCACTGTTAACCTCCGCTCCTTCAGTGACCTGCCACTGTTAACCTCCGCTCCGCTCCTCCAGTGACCTGCCACTGTTAACCTCCGCTCCTTCAGTGACCTGCCACTGTTAACCTCCGCTCCTTCAGTGACCTGCCACTGTTAACCTCCGCTCCTTCAGTGACCTGCCACTGTTAACCTCCGCTCCTTCAGTGACCTGTCACTGTTAACCTCCGCTCCTTCAGTGACCTGCCACTGTTAACCTCCGCTCCTTCAGTGACCTGCCACTGCTAACCTCCGCTCCTTCAGTGACCTGCCACTGTTAACCTCCGCTCCTTCAGTGACCTGCCACTGCTAACCTCCGCTCCTTCAGTGACCTGCCACTGTTAACCTCCGCTCCTTCAGTGACCTGCCACTGTTAACCTCCGCTCCTTCAGTGACCTGCCACTGCTAACCTCCGCTCCTTCAGTGACCTGCCACTGTTAACCTCCGCTCCTTCAGTGACCTGCCACTGCTAACCTCCGCTCCTTCAGTGACCTGTCACTGTTAACCTCCGCTCCTTCAGTGACCTGCCACTGTTAACCTCCGCTCCTTCAGTGACCCATTTTCCGTATCAATGAAATCCTAATATAATATTCCAAACTGCAATTTACCAACACAGTTGTGCTCAGTATTCGTGGTAAGCCCCAGCAACTGCGGTGCTAGCAGGACTACTCTGACTATTTTCTACTTGTTCAACTCGAGCAGCTGTCGATAAGGGGAAGCAGGGGAGGTGGGGCAGCGTTCAGAATTATTCTAAATAGCAACAACAAAAAGTCACACACGCTGGCTGAGCACAACGGCAAATAGTGTTATAATAGCCTCCTTGAGACGCTAACCAGTTGCTGGGCTAATCTGACGATTACCGGAGGGTCGGGCATAACAGAGGGCGCCTCTCGCCTGCGGCCAGCCGCGGCTGTCTGGCGGGTGCAGAGAGCCATGCAGATAGGGCATCGACCAGGTGATCTTATCAGACTGCACCCTTTTGCAGTCGTTCATTGGCCAGTATTGCACCAAATAATCTATAATTCACTACTTTTGACTAGCGAGGAAGGCAAACCAAGTCTTCTTCTTCTAGTTTCTTGCGATTGGAACATTTTTTATTATTTTTCTTTTACTTCTTTTTTTAATGAGCAAGAGAAATATAGAATGAGTCGCTGCTAGCAGATATGGGGCTCTGATAAGTTGTTTGCGACACAAAATCTTTATTTTAGCAGAGCGTGACTGAGTACGCTATGCTTGGCGCGTGTGCTATAGATACTGGGCCCCGATTGTAAGCAAACAGAAATAAAGCATTTTCTTTCAATTCAAATTAACCCCGAAAGAAGCGCGCACGCAGTCTGTGCGCACCTTTCCAGGTAGATTTTGGTCGCGAAAGCCCCGCATTGCTGCAGGAACTGGCGGCACAGAAGCAGCTCTGTGACATTCGTATCAGACATCATCAGCTGCCCCAATATAAGCATGATCTGGGATTTCTAAAGCCGCTATATATATTTGGGTCCCAGCAACCTGCTATGACATTTAGCGCCCACCCCTACAGGCCCCCTTCTGCAGACTTAAGGCCAACTTACACGACTGGAGCGCAGATTAAACCGCAGTTCCCCGGTAGCAGCAGAAAAAACGTCACATAACACACACACAGAAGGAATATTTTTGTTATCACAGCTTCGCATCAAGCAGGCAGGTTGGCAACCCCCCAGCGTCCCCCATCCTGTCTCTGTGCGTCCCTGCGAATTGTTCAGGCCAGTCTGCTGCTTCAATTTTTTATCATAGCCAGGGGAGAGCAACGATCGCGTGTGTGTGTGTGTGTGTGTGTGTGTGTCCCTAGCGATCGGGGCTGATCCCTTCGGGGCTGGAGGAATTTGCGGTAACGATTCGCTGCCCAAAATATAATGGGAAGAAGCGCATTGCTTGCTTTAGCCAGACAGATATGAAAATATTATTCACGTCTGCAAGCTTAAATCTGCTTGGGAGGCAAAGAGCCAATTTTGTCACTGAAAGATAAAAGCCGGGCACAGAAGATAACTTTCGCAAGAGGACTGTCAAACCGATCCATTAAGGGTTGGCCACAACTTTTGCGTCAACTAGACTAACAGAATCGATCCACTTGATAAAACAGATGGTTACTGGGGGGGGGGTTACGAACATTTATCCGGGTTGTATTCCTGATAGCATTCGCCCCCAACCACAGTGGAGCATCTCAACAACTCCGACAGAGTGTAATCGGCGTCACTGCGTGGGGCTGCGCTTATTGTGTATCACGCTCTGTCAGTGGCTTTGTCAAGACATGCCTTGTGCTGCGCAGGGCCTGAAAAAGCTTGAATTGTATTGAGGTGAAAAAAGAGAGTAAACTATAGAAGGCATTTTCTGCTTTTGCTCTGAGCAAAATTTGTAATTGGGGTTGGTGAATTGATAGAAAATTATTAGTTAATTTTTTATGCCATTTTCTGCATGGCCCAGTCTGTTGTCTGCGCTGCCTCTGGGCCCTCTCCTGCGGTGAGTGAGTGAGTGGTGAGTAGTGAGACCCCCGCTTCCGCAGGAGACCCGCGTCAAGGAGACCCCGGTGTGTGTGGGGAGGGGGAAGGAGCGGAGCGGGCCGCCCAGCAATGCTAGGAGCCCCAGAAAGAGGCGGAAAGAAAGAAATTGGTTTTAAAGTCAGTTTTTTACACTCCTCATTGGCAAGCAACTTACTTTAACATCGACATCATCATAGCAGCAGCAGCAGCAGCAGCAGCATTCAACTCCGGCCTGAATGGTGGCGGAGGGACTGCACACCCACACATGAATACAAAGACACCACAGAGAAGGAGGAAGCGACTTAGGAAGAGCCCGAGAATAGAATAAAAGAATTTCAAGGCGGAGCCAGCCTGAGCCGGGCTGTGGGGTCGGGAGGAGGGATAGCAGCGGGGTGTTTTGTCCGCAGCTTCCTCTGTTCTCAAGCCCCAGCAGTCTCTCGTATCAGAGCCGCAAAATCCTTAACGATAATGAAAGGAGAGGCCAAGGCATGGAAAAACTTGAACAAGACTGCAGAGGAGAGAAGAGAGGTAGGGAGACAGCAGAGCCACCAATTCATTTGTCCATGAATTTTGAATTACCCGTGAAAATGGAATAGGCTCTGGGAGAATAAATTGGGTGTAGTTAGTTGGGTCTCTGCAGGACCAGCTGGGTTTCCTGGCTTCCTCCTAGAAGGAGCATATCTCACACGGAAAAAAAAGCTTGTCTGCTGTTTAAAAAAGGAAACTTTGCATTCAGCAGGAAGCAGAGAAAAACTTGCGCATTGTTTTGCAAGCTCCCGGCTGCTCAATTGTTTGATTGCGTAACCAGCAGCCTGCCTGTATTGACCTGAGCGGCGGTGCGGCCTCTAGGAGAAGTCGGCAAGCACAGGGGTCTGTTGCAGCAGAGGTGTCAAAAGCGGAGTCTTGAAAAATCAATGCCCACTCCAGGCGGGAGTTATTTCCCCATCCCTCTCTAAGTCCAGCGCCGCGATATAGAATTAATGCTAGGAAAACTTTGCTGAGCCAACACGCCTCGCGGTCCTGTTCAAGGCTCCTACTGTTCTTACTGTTCAGCCTCCCTTTTCTTTATGATGATGGGCCAGGTGTGAGGCGAAGGAAGAAGGAACTGGAGGGGACTGTTTTGTAACCATCAGCCGCCCGGGGTTGCGGTGCGCGCCGGACCCGATCCGATAATTTGAATAATGCACGACTCTGTTATTGCTCCCCCAGAGCCTCCTTCACTCTCCGCGTCCCCTTCACTACCGCCTCTGCCCCCCCCCCCCCCCAGTGACGGGCTCAAGGCTGCTGCAGCGCGTCTGCACTTGAACCGTTTCAGATAACTCCGCCAGCGCCAGCGCCACCGACTCGACCGGCAGAGCAAGGCCAAGAGCTGCAGAGTGGATCAGCTACAGTTACAAGCGACTCCGGGAGCAGCAGCAGCAGCAGCAAACTTCCCACTGCAGTTCGGCGCAGCACCTCTCGGCCTGCTCCTGCCAATTCCCGCCTACTCAAGCTTAGCAACAACGATGGAGCAGCAGCCGCAGGCTCAGCAGCCGCCGCCGTCGTCGCCCCAACAACAACAACAGCAGCAGCAGCAGCAACAGCAGCAGCAACAGCCACAGTCGCAGCCCTGGGTGCACTTCGTCCGCTGTCCGGAATGCGCCTACACCACGCTGAACCTGCACAAGTTCGAGACTCATTTTCCGTGCAGCCTGCGGGATGAGCCGCCAAAGTACTTCACGTACGTTTGCAGCGTCTGCCAGGCTATCAGCACCAGCCGGGAGATCATGGAGGACCATCGTGAGATCTACCATAGGAAAGTCAAGGTGAGTGCCACGTGGAAGGGACCAAAACCTTCTCAATGACCGTTAGAGCCTTTGGAGCTCCAAGTAGACCTTCAGTGACTGTCAGAGCCTTTAGAGCTCCAAGTAGACCTTCAGTGACTGTCAGAGCCTTTAGAGCTCCAACTAGACCTTCAGTGACCGTCAGAGCCTTTAGAGCTCCAAGTAGACCTTCAGTGACTGTCAGAGCCTTTACAGCTCCAAGTAGACCTTCAGTGACCGTCAGAGCCTTTAGAGCTCCAACTAGACCTTCAGTGACCTTCAGAGCCTTTAGAGCTCCAACTAGACCTTCAGTGACCGTCAGAGCCTTTACAGCTCCAAGTAGACCTTTAGTGACCTTCAGAGCCTTTAGAGCTCCAACTAGACCTTCAGTGACCGTCAGAGCCTTTAGAGCTCCAAGTAGACCTTCAGTGACTGTTAGAGCCTTTAGAGCTCCAAGTAGACCTTCAGTGACCGTCAGAGCCTTTAGAGCTCCAACTAGACCTTCAGTGACCTTCAGAGCCTTTAGACTCTAAAGCCGATAGACCTCACAGCCTATAGAGCCTACAGTGAATTGACTAGCCCTTCAATGTGAGATCGCACCAAAATTATTCTCCAGCGAATTCGGGCCGTCACTACAATAATCTGAGCATAGATGGTGGGTGAATAAATGAGCAGGTGAATACGGGGGGCCATTAGCACTGATGCCGAGGAGCAGCCGGTGCTATAAAAGGTGTGGCGGCCATTAGTTAGAAGAATTTCGGGTCGCCATCTTTCTACTACCACAGATGCTTTGCAAATTATTTGTTGGATGCGGCGGCTTCCCCACTGCCCTGTGTGAGACTGATTGACAACAGCGGGCTTGAGAACTGAAAAGCCATATCTGCCCTGGGACTCTCTGTCTGTTCCTCATCGCGTGATCCCCAACAAACTCTCATCTCCGTATTATTCCCACCACCCCCCGCGACCAAGGAAGCTGGAGTGATGGGGCTTGCAAGGAAGCTGTCTCCTTCCTTTTCTCATTCTTGAGCTGTGAGCCCCCCAAGTTCCTTCAGTTTTTGTTCTCGCAAAGCTGGGCCGTACAATGCATTGTTTCCCCCCGGATCGGGCTCAGTTCCTCACTAAACTGCCCAAGTCTCGTCTCGTTGCTTCCAACCCTCTCCTGTGTCTTGATGAGGCTCTAATAAGGCTCCTCCAGCTTCTTCTCCCAATTAAACGCGACCGGGAAGCGGAGATAGAGGGGAGGGAGGGGGGTCTGCATCAAAAATTTGAAGCAACAAAAACTGAACCGATGGGGAAGAGGCTGGGGAGCAAGCAGCTTTTCGCATTCCGCTTCCTAGCGGTTGATTTCTCTATCAAATAATTGGGGCGATATTGCTGCAGATTCAGAGCTCCCGAGATTTCACGGCCTGTTCCATTGATCCGCAAACTCAAAACAGAACTTGACCCTCCACCCCAGCCCGAAATTGTTTTTGTTAATTTATCCTCAAATCTCCAATTTGGTGGAAGGGGGGAGTTCCTTCATCAGCTCAGGTTGCTCAATTGAATAATCGACAAAAACCAAATGGAAGAGATGGCAACTCAAAGTATCAAATGCCCGACTCAAAGGGGACCAGAGTCCCTCTTTGATCCCTCTTTTGTTCTTGCCACTGACTGAAAAAAAACACACAGCCGCTTGATTTACCTTGTCTTGCTTTTTTGATGCGATAGGAAACGACTGCTCTGGGTGAGAAAAAAGTCGGACAGATAATTAATATCGGGCTCAGACCAGTTGCTGTCATTCAACACTCACACAGCCACTGAGAATAGCTCTCAGACAGAATGCGATATCGTTGAGAAAGAAGAGGAGGATGGTCTTGAGTTTCAGATGGTGCTCAGGGCCACTTTGAAAATTTGTTCATTCCAGCACGCCAACATCATCGAGTGCTGCGACACGGTGCGCAAGTTCACCGGGCGGCCGGGCCTGGCGAACGGGACCCAGCTGGACAAGGCGTGGCACCAGCAGCTGCTGCAGCACCAGAAGGCCGCCAACGCCTGTCAGGAGCTGCGCGGGATCGCCTGCCCCCTGTGCAAGGCGCTGTGCCAGTGCTCCGAGGACCTCAGCACCCACATCCAGGTCCTGCACTTTCCGATGTCGCACATGGCCGCCGCAGCCGCTGGCTTGAGCCGCCCCGTCCCAGTCTCCGCTGCTGCTGCGGCCGCTGCCGCTGCTGCCGCCGCTGCCGCCGTCACATCGGGCGGCGCGTCCGGGTTCCCCCAGCATGCGCACCCGCCACCGCTCGGGCCGCCACCACCGCCGCCTCCGCCGCCGCCTCCTCCGCCGCCGCCGCCGCATTTCGGCTTGATGGCAGCGGCGGCGGCCGCCGCGGCAGCCAGCGGAGGAGGCGGCGTCCTGCCTGACTTCCAGTGCCTGATCTGCGGCTCGCCAGCCCGCAGCCTGCGCCAGCTGGAGGCCCACATGACAGCCGCGCACGGCTTCGGGCCCTCCGCGGTTGCCGCCGCCGCGGCCGCTGCGGAAGGTAGAAAACCGGCCTCGCTCCCGTCACTGCCGCCTCAGCCGCAGCTGCCAGTCCCGCCACCGCCGCCGCTGCCGCCACCGCCGCTGGAGCCACAGGCGGTGGACAGCCCGGCGGGCTCCGAGTCCGGACTTGGCGGAGACGCGTCAGCGGGCGGCGCCGCTCCGCCGGCTGCTCCGCTGCTCGGTGAGCCTGCGGGGAATTTCCGGGGAATTTCCGGCTGCTCTGCTCGGCTTTTTCTACCCTAGGGTTTTATATCATAGCGGGAGGGCTCAGTCTCCGATCCGCACCTTGCAGTTGTCCTATCAACCAATTCGCAGCAGCTCAAGCACCCCCTGGCTTCCAGGTAGTGTTGATTAGTTTCTAAAAAATCTGGGAAACCTGATGAAGCTGATGACTTTCCCGAAAAAGTAGAAAATCCCTCTGACTGAGTTGAATGGGGAAACTGCTGGTGCCCGGCTGTCTGCTCAGGCCGAAATATTGTTGTCAGCTTTTTCCCTTTGTCATTTGCATCGACTGTCTATCAGCTGCATCACGGACTTCCGAGTCGCTTCCTTTCAGCTTTATGGAGCCTCGCTAGCTTAAAATCGCTTGTGTTTTTTGTTATTTTTGTCAGTTGAAAAAAGTTCGGTTGCGATTAAGTGAGAATAAGCGGGAACCAGCTGTTCCTGACTTGTTTGCGCCCAAGCCGCTCCTATAGCCCCGCTGTCAGCATCCAGGACGGCCTGAAGATGACCTGAATCCATATACTGAAACCAGTGTTAGAGTTCGGGTTGGACTCTGCCACTTTCATCTTAATCTCAAATCACTCATTGCTTCAACAACAGGAGGCGTCGCCAAGTCGTCTCACAGCCCCCGAGCTCGGCCTCAGCAGCTCCGGGACGGCCAGCCGCTGAACCCCGTCAGCAACAATTCTTCATCTTCATCGACTTCTTCATCCGCTGCCGTCACCGCCGCCGCCGCAGCCGCTGCCGCCGCAGCCGACGCCGCCAACAACAACAGCCCGGGCGGGGGAGGCATCGGGGCCGCCGGAGTCGTCGGGGTGCACAACACGATGCGAAAGACCAAGTCGGACATGAAGGTCATCTGCCGCTTTATTCAGCAGGTGCGCGGCGACCAGCGCGATGTTCAGAGCATTCCGCCCGATGAGCTGGACGAGCACCTGCGGGAGTTCGTCAGTCAGGCCAGGAAGAAGGACGGCCAAGAGTATGAGCCCGAGAGCCTCAAGGCCTTCATCCACTCGCTGGAGCGGCATCTCAGAGTGAGTCTGCTGTGGCGTCTCAGTGCCTGTCTTTGTGACTGTCTTTGTGACTGTCTCAGTGCCTGTCTCAGTGCCTGTCTCAGTGCCTGTCTCAGTGCCTGTCTTTGTGACTGTCTCAGTGCCTGTCTTTGTGACTGTCTCAGTGCCTGTCTCAGTGCCTGTCACAGTGCCTGTCTCAGTGCCTGTCTCAGTGCCTGTCTCAGTGCCTGTCTCAGTGCCTGTCTTAGTGCCTGTCTTTGTGACTGTCTCAGTGCCTGTCTCAGTGCCTGCCTCAGTGCCTGTCTCAGTGCCTGTCTCAGGGCCTGTCTCAGTGCCTGTCTTTGTGACTGTCTCAGTGCCTGTTCTAGTGACTGTCTCAGTGACTGTTTCAGTGCCTGTCTTAGTGCCCTGTCTCAGTGCCTGTCTCAGTGCCTGTCTCAGTGCCTGTCTCAGTGCCTGTCTCAGTGCCTGTTCTAGTGACTGTCTCAGTGACTGTTTCAGTGCCTGTCTCAGTGCCTGTCTCAGTGCCTGTCTCAGTGCCTGTCTCAGTGCCTGTCTCAGTGCCTGTCTCAGTGCCTGTCTCAGTGCTTGTCTCAGTGCCTGTCTTTGTGACTGTCTCAGTGCCTGTCTCAGTGACTGTCTCAGTGACTGTCTCAGTGCCTGTCTTAGTGCCCTGTCTCAGTGCCTGTCTTAGTGCCCTGTCTCAGTGCCTGTCTCAGTGCTTGTCTCAGTGCCTGTCTTTGTGACTGTCTCAGTGCCTGTCTCAGTGACTGTCTCAGTGACTGTCTCAGTGCCTGTCTTAGTGCCCTGTCTCAGTGCCTGTCTTAGTGCCCTGTCTCAGTGCCTGTCTTTGTGACTGTCTCAGTGCCTGTCTCAGTGACTGTCTCAGTGACTGTCTCAGTGCCTGTCTTAGTGCCCTGTCTCAGTGCCTGTCTTAGTGCCCTGTCTCAGTGCCTGTCTCAGTGCTTGTCTCAGTGCCTGTCTTTGTGACTGTCTCAGTGCCTGTCTCAGTGACTGTCTCAGTGACTGTCTCAGTGCCTGTCTTAGTGCCCTGTCTCAGTGCCTGTCTTAGTGCCCTGTCTCAGTGCCTGTCTCAGTGCCCGTCTCAGTGCCTGTCTCAGTGCCTGTCTGCCCGAGCGTATTCCTTACTAGAACAGGCCTAGGAAATGTTTCGCAAAGAAGGTGTCACTGACAAGAAACTGTGTTGGAAAAATGCCAGCATGGGTCTCGGGGGCGACTCGCAGCTCAGCCGGCTCAATTTAGAGAACTGGGCAAGCGGCCTAGCAAAGCTTATCGTCAGATTTACCAATACCCGAGATCAACCCCCCGTTAATCCCTCCCAGTCTGAACTCATTTTGTTAATTATTTCTTCTGCAGCAAATTTTCAGTAGTTTGCAATAATTGCTTCTGAGTAGAAATTCCCAAGACAGATCGCAGACGGCCGGCACTGCCGGGTCTCAAGAGGGATTGTTCTAACAGCGGCGCCGTCGATCCGGCGGGCATCTGTCCCTAATCCCCATCGACCCTTCGCACAATTATTTCCCAACTCCGGCCATCAGTTCGAATCGAATTTTATCCAATCGATTTCCTTTCATAAGCGATGCCTTCATGTGCTGTGGTTTTGAGCAGGCGGAATCTCATTCACTGGCCACTGTTTTGATGCTTTCTAGGAAAATACTTCAGCTGAGCAGCCCGTCCGTCTGCTGAGCACATTGCTCAACCATCATCTTAGTAACACCCAATTTCTAGCAAGTATCCTGATCCCAGTCAACTCAGCAGGTTAGCATTTAAAACACCAAATTCCCAGTTATTCTGCATCCAAACATCATGACAAGGTTTTACACTTAGCGCAGCTGAAAGCACCCGCAATACATGCAATAGTTCGGCTTCATCAAGCACTATTGGCCCAAACCTTGGTGGCAAAGTCAATATTTCATTGATATTTTCATATCATGTAAGGCAGCGCAGAAAAAAGGGGCTCCGGCCGCTCTTGAGGGGCGCAGCTAATTAAATTATGGCGCGCGCGCGTGGATGCTGGGCTGCGGATGCAGCAGCAACTGGCAGATTACGTAGCTGGCAAGTTCATGTTTGAGATTTCTGTGATAAGCCGCGGGCCTAGAGACCTCTCCGCCCTCCTACTCACCTTCAAGCCTCTCATATCGCTGCTTCAATATTTGGCCAGCACAGGAATAAGAGAACAGATATCTAGGTTTGGAGGAAAACTCCCTGTCGCGAGATTCAGATGGATTAATGCAAACTAAATGGGCGTCGGGGAAAAAGGCACGCATAGCGGTTCTGCTGTTGGATTGGAGGGATTTTTCTGGGTCGTGACGCAAAGACCCCGGTCTTTTCGAACCGTATGGTCTCAGTGCCTGTCTCAGTGCCTGTCTCAGTGCCTGTCTCAGTGCCTGTCTCAGTGCCTGTCTCAGTGCCTGTCTCAGTGCCTGTCTCAGTGCCTGTCTCAGTGCCTGTCTCAGTGCCTGTCTCAGTGCCTGTCTCAGTGCCTGTCTCAGTGCCTGTCTCAGTGCCTGTCTCAGTGCCTGTCTCAGTGCCTGTCTCAATGCCTGTCTCAATGCCTGCCTGAGTGTCTGCGTCAGATTTTCTGACAGTCATTATTAGATCATGAATTGCAAATTTACAGAGAAGTTGCCATTTATTTTGCAAAGAAGTAAAGACGAGAAACAAAAGTTGAGAATTCTCAGGATGGCCTCCCAGAGCTTATCGCTTTTGTGAGGCTCGATCTTAGCTTAAAGTGTACAGGGAGGAGGTGCTAGCTCACCGACTACACCTTGCATTGAGCACCTTGCTCTGTTCTAGTGTCCTCATTCGTGCAGACGATTTGAAGGACCGACAGTCACTCCCCATCCCCATCCTCACCGCGCAGACCTACAACTACAACGGCTCGGTTCTGCGTGACGCCGCATTCGTTGGCACGAGGACCGCCATGAATGCCAGGCTGCAGGAGTTGCGGGCGATCTCCAGGACTACGGCGGTGCCAAAGAGCTTGTCGGTTGAACACGCGGCGCATCTGTTCAATTCTGGCCTGCTCGGTACAGACAGTCCGCAGGTGAGAGTCCGAATGGGGTTTAATTGCTTCTTTGATGAGATTGTGGCTGATAATAGGAAGATGTAGCAAGGCGGAAGATGTAGCATGGTGGAAGATGTACCACAGCGGAAGATGTAGCATGGTGGAAGATGTAACACAGCGGAAGATGTAACACAGCGGAAGATGTAATACAGCGGAAGATGTAACACAGCGGAAGATGTAACACAGCGGAAGATGTAACACAGCGGAAGATGTAGCATGGCGGAAGATGTAACACAGCGGAAGATGTAACACAATGGAAGATGGAGCATGGCGGAAGATGTAACACAGTGGAAGATGTAACACAGCGGAAGATGTAATACAGCGGAAGATGTAGCACGGCGGAAGATGTAACACAGTGGAAGATGTAGCATGGCGGAAGATGTAATACAGCGGAAGATGTAACACAGCGGAAGATGTAGCATGGTGGAAGATGTAACACAGCGGAATATGTGGCTGTAAAATGGCAGCAAATGTAACATTAAATGATTAATCAAGTAATTTTCGGCAGATGATGAAAGAAAGATGGAAAGTGTGACGCGCCGATACCCGCAATCTTACAGTTACAATGCTGTTTAAAAATGATTTAAAAAATAGCTGGCAACTCAAGGATGGAATCGCAAACAGCTGTTCCAGTACTTAGTCAATGAAGCGAGCAGAATATCCGGTAGTTCTTGAGATAGGCTGGTAGCAACTCTATCAAAATTGAATTCTTTCATTGAACAGACCAAACTGTATACAGGCAAAATGCATTAGTGATAGAAAGATCGCATCGTTAAATTGGCGGGGCGGCTACGCGCGACATTCAGAAGCAGAAATATCCGTTTCTTCTTGATTTTGACAAGCAAAAGTTTTTCTTCCAGCATTCGAAGCTACCAGCCAACCCCAAGTAGTTGGCTGGTCCCAAGCCTTCGCGATGTGTCATTTCTGCTTCCGCCTCTCAAGCCAATTTACTGTCCCGCGCTTCGCAGTTTCTCCCGATTTTCTGCTCCCAGCCAGAGATGGTTGCGAATTTAAAAAGAAAAGGAGAACGACCCAAAAATGCACACCGCAACCCAGCCCGTGTTTTATTAAACTTTTATACCCGCGAAAGACGCAGCAGCAAAGGGGAAAGAAGAAAGCTCAGGAGGGCATCAGGAGGTTGCTGGGGTAAGGCAGAGGCTGAAGCCGCATCGCGGCAAACTTCGTATCATTATTGCGAACCACGCCGCGGCTTGTAATAATATAAAAAATGGAGGATGAAATAATCAAAATAGGTCGGGGGGAGTGTAATTCCGAATTAAAAATTTTCATAAGCAACATGCTGTACAGGGAAGGATTAAACGAACCGAAGAAAAGATGGTCTTGCACTGATCGGCATCCTTTTTCGGATCACTTGGTTGAGCTTTTAGCGAAGTACAGCAATTTTCACACGCCACCTGAGCTTGTCAATCTGAAATTGTTTGTCAGCTGCGCCGGGGTTGCAGCAGGTAATTACGGAAACAAATCTCTTAAATCTTTAATGGGTCAGCGGCGGTTCCGCCCTGAATTTGGGGCGAAAGCGGGCCAGTCTTGCGTGTCAGGATTTCCTGTGCAAGCACACTATTAATTCTCTTGGACATGGGGCAATTTGTTTAGATAACAGATTCTCCAGACAGAATTTACACCGGGAGCAATGTGGTCGCATTTCCCAATTCTTCCGGAGTATAAAGGACCGCTTATTTTGTGCAGTGTAAAAAATGAAATAATAAAATTGTATAAAAAAGAGAAAAATCGCAGCATTTATTGAAGCCACCTGAGCGAAGGTTTATTGCGCCCCCCCCCCCCGGTCCCCCAGGCTTCCGCTCCCATGGGTTTTGGACCGCCGTGGCCTGGTGAAGCGCCTTATTGGTTCAACACAATACATCGGCCCGGCATAGTAGCAGATGATGAACCCGATTTGGGGACAAGCAACATGAAGTTGGAGCGTAAAAATTCAAAAGACTATTTATATATATACAGTATATTTATACACATAACCCGTGCGGAAGAGCGGGGGCCCCCGATGGTTATAATTGGCAATAAGCCGCGCGGGGCCTCCCGGCGCGCTCGGGAGCGACTCGTGAAACACCCGTGAATTCGGTCAGCCAATATAAAACAAGGGAATGCCGAGAACCGTCGAGATCAGAGCGGTCCCGCCACCAGTTCGCTACATTGTTTCAGGTTTAAAGAGCCGCTGAAGAAAAAAATACTTCACTAGGAGCAGCCGCGAAGTTTGAACTTGTTGGCTCGCTACCGGCAGTTGATGCTGACACAGCAGAGCATCCACCAGTGTGTTTTTCAGTTCCTCTGTTGTCTTTTTTCAACTTATATCAATTTTCGTCTCTTGTCACAAGAGGCTGCCTAAAGCGGGGGCTAACTATCTGGCTGCAGGAGACAGTATCCATTGTGCTCGGTCCTTGGAATTCCATCTCTTACCGTGGCTGCAAAAGAAGACAGACACATTAGGTCGTATTTCTACCCATCCTCTCGATCTCTCTGCTTGAAATGACTTTCCGCTCTTTTGCCAGAAATTCGCTACTTTGCCAATTACATTTTATTGCACAAGGCGCCCATATATTTCCTGGTCTGAATGCCCCCCCCGCGCTTTTATTCGTCTGATTGCTGTTTCCTCGGCTCGACTGTAATACAGGCGACATTGTCCACCGATTGGGTCCCGCGCGTCCGAAACAAATGCGAGATGTCTATGGCTCGGAGGGGCACTCGTGCGTGGCTAAATGCAGATTTTTGGTATCCAAGCTAAAGGTGGGGTGGAGTTCACCTGTTCTATGGAGTCTCATATCTCCAGAAAGCTCGATTTCCTCTGCTAAATTAGCGGCTCTGTGCTGCTTTTTTTGCTTCCAGTTGTATTTCCTCGACTATGTTGTACAAATTGAGCTTTCAACTTGCGCCTGGCAACAGAGAAACAATTATATCGGCACGATATGAGTCATACAGCTTTGTTGAGTAGGAAAAGTCACTCTGTTCAACTGCCAAATTACCGGTAGACTGGAGAGCAGGCATTATGGGCTTGTTGAATCAGGGCTGTCCACTTGGTATATCGGACACTTGCATATGCTTATTGAAACAGAGCGCAACTGCGGAAGCAGTCGGCTGCTAGCGGCATTAATTATTATGACGGCTGACGCCGAACATTTTCTGTTCTCTGCTTTCGGCATGTGAAATTATGAATACTAATATTTATAATTATTGCTGAGACAAAGAATGAATTGCAGATTGGGCAAATGGAATTGCTTCTGGCTCTGAGCAGGGACACACGTGAATGGGTAAAAATAAGTCGTGTCAAACCGTCAAATCGAATGAAGTTTTTTAATAGCTACAAAGACACCTTTAATAATGCACTTCAATGATGCGAGTTGTTTTATCCAGGACTTTTTTTAGCAAGAACTTGAAGGTTTCATATCTCCGAAATAGCAGCCTTTTTCCCAACCCCGAAACTTTATATCTCCGTTGGGGTTAGGCTTATTGGAGATATGAAGGTTCAGGGATATGAAGCTCCGGAGATATGAAGCTCCGGAGATATGAAGCTCCGGAGATATGAAGTTCCGGAGATATGAAGTTTCAGAGATATGAAGTTTCAGAGATATGAAGTTCCGGAGATATGAAGTTTTTGGGGACATGAAGTTTCGGAGACATGAAGTTCCGGAGATATGAAGTTTCAGAGATATGAAGTTTCGGAGATATGAAGTTTCAGAGATATGAAGTTTCAGAGATATGAAGTTTCAGAGATATGAAGTTTCGGAGATATGAAGTTTCAGAGATATGAAGCTCCGGAGATATGAAGTTTCAGAGATATGAAGTTTCAGAGATGTTTCAGAGATATGAAGTTTCGGAGATATGAAGTTTCAGAGATATGAAGCTCCGGAGATATCAAGTTTCGGAGATATGAAGTTTCGGAGATATGAAGTTTCGGAGATATGAAGTTCCGGAGAAATGAATTTTCGGAGATATAAAGGTTTTTAGAAAGGAAGTTAAATGAAATGAATAGACACAAAATTAATAAAGCCACAATATACACTTGTACTCTTGATGTACATTCGTTTGGTGGGGTCGATCAATAATTATTTAATAACCCTCACCCAAACAGTTGTTGTTGTTTTCCAAAATTAAACTTACATAACGGTTGTTGTTTATTTGATAAAAGTAGCAGATAGTGCAACAGAATACATGCACTTGATTTTAGGCTCTACTCAACACGCTGTGGTTCTTCAATCGAGTTCACTTCTGCGTCCGTGGCACCAGTCGGCACAAGTCGCTCACCTGGGGCCAGTTCCAGGTGTTGACTAATATTGACGGCTCCGAGTTCCTGCAGTTCAGCCAGTGTCCGGGCGCTGATGAGAGGCGGTACTACCTGCCGGCCTCAAACTCCTACAGTGAGCTGCCCATCGACGCACTCGAGGTGTTCAAGGTAAGCAGTAAGCACAGTCCCTTATGAGCACAGTCCCTTATGAGCACAGTCCCTTATGAGCACAGTCCCTTATAGTCCCTTATAGTCCCTTATGAGCACAGTCCCTTATGAGCACAGTCCCTTATCATCACAGTCCCTAACGAGCACAGTCCCTTATCATCACAGTCCCTAACGAGCACAGTCCCTTATGATCACAGTCCCTTATGATCACAGTCCCTAATGAGCACAGTCCCTAATGAGCACACTGTGATTTATGAGCAGTCAATTATGAGCACAAGTCAGTGAATCATGTTTCACTTCTCTACTATTGTGCCACATCTCCAGACATTGTAACAAATAAACTTGCAGATTTACACAAACCTGAGACCCATCGAATGCCGACAGCCCTATCACCCGTTCTATCTGTCCGTGGACACCGCCTGGGAGCAGGGCGGCGCCTGGTTCAAAAGTTTCGGCGCCGGAGTGCACATACTGGCCAAGATACCCAAGAGTCTTGGCATCAAGGTGGCCGGCAGTTCCGGCGAGACTGCCGAAGACCAGGGCAGCCAGCTGGGCAGCCCGCTGGGCCGTACCTCACCGGCCAGAGAGGACTCCACCACCGGCTGCTGTCAGGCCGGAGACATGGAGGACATCGATGAGGAAGAAGACATGGCTGTGGACATGTCGCGTCACTGACCCTCCGACCAACTCTGCGCTGTTGTTGACCATGTACATGTATACTAGTAGTAGTAGTAGGACTTCCGGTGTTCTTCGCCTGTTAGCTCCTAGTAGAGCGTCTTCTTGAGAGTTTTCCGGGCTCTGATGTGACATACATTTGAGCTCGGTACTGCTCCGAGAGGCGCCTTGCCTGTGCGCGAGTCCTCATCAAAACCGTTCGTTTGACAGCGCAACGAGAGACCCGGAGGTCCTGCAGACGCTGAGAGACAACTGCAGTCAGACCAAGCCTGATCTGTAACTGTCTGCTTCAGCGCCTCCCGAATTACCAAAGAACCGCTGAAGTTTGCAAACCTGCCTGCACTTGATAAGCTGCAAATCCAATGCTGATTTCGCCTTCATGTTTTGGTTTATTTAACTGACCAAAGCTCTCCCTAGCGATCATTTAATCTTTCGACTTTGTAAAACACCTTCTGCAAAGGTTTTTAAAACTGTGCGCATAAAATGCTTATTAAATCGGTCAGTCTTACTGCCTTAGCTACTTGTAGCAGTATGCTGAGCGCATCGCCAGCTTTCTAATCGGTACACCAGCAGCCTCTCCTGCACCGTCCCGTGCTTAGCTTTGCTCCCGCTGCAGCACAGTGTTGCTTTTCAATTCGCATGTTTTCAATAGAAGCATCTGCCGAAGATTGTGACTGACCCCAACTGGTTCTTGGTCCATTGCTTACAAATTTCCTTGTACATAATGTGAGTCAGGTCTCGATTTCTGCCCTCTTCTGACTATCGTTTCCTAGAATTCTGACTATCGACTGAAGTTATTGATTAGCTCTCTTTGCTCTTTGAAGCAGCCCGTTGCGACACACAGATGCGGCACCAAATGCGTTGGACTGCTGGGCCGCAACAGTGCAATCCTTATTCTCGCACAATTCTTCGACAATACGGTTGCGCGCTCTGCCCCACTGACAAAACTTATTTAAGCGCACAGGACAGTTTGGAAGCTTGCATTGGCGCGGCGCAGTCACAATTTTAGCTAGTTCGTCTTTTTTGCGTTTTTCACATATTTGCAAGTAAAAAGTTAGCTATACTACTGTCTACCTAACAAAGGCTCTGGACATCTTTTTAAATCTTTTTTGTTAAAAACGCTACTGATAATTGGATTTGACGTTTATAGCATGCAGTGTTGTAGCCTAGGAGTGGGTTGCAGTAGCCCAGTGGTCAGAGCGTCGGACTCACGACTTCGATTCTACCTAACAAAGGTCGGGGGTTCGATTCTCGATCCACTCGGAGAAATTTGTGTCCCTGAGCAAGACACTTAACTCTGCATTGCTTCAGTTCACCCAGCTGTAAAATGGGTGCCAGCATTAGCTGGGGTAATTGAGGGTGTGTGGCGACCCCTCAGTCCTTGGACTGAACAGCCGTACGCAGCCTTCAGAAGCTGTCGGTTGCACCTCTGCCCATTAGGAAAGGTGTAGTCAATTACAGGTTTTATTATTCTTGTATTGTAGTGTTGACAATTTATTCAGAAATTTTGGAGAATTTATTTAGCTTAAAAAGTCTTGACATCTGGTCAAGCTTATGGGGTAAGCGACATATGCGCTAAAGTACAAAAGTACCACTTGAGACTTGGAGTCGGGTCTGGAGTAATTGGAAGCTCGTAGTTGTGCAGTTTCAAGACATCTTAATCTATTTGGTGGCATTGCGATTTATTTTTTCAAGAAAATCTCCGATTGTTTAATATTGTTAGCTTGAGACGTTTATTGAGATCAAAGTTTGGCAGTCTTCGAGATTCATCAGTCATCATCTTCTTCTCCGCGAGGCCTGCCCTTGCCCTTGCCATCCTTGCCCTTGCGCTTCTTGTCGAGCCTGTGAATATTTGCGGGGGGCAGCATGGTTCACCGACAAGACACCAATTCGAGTTTCCTTACAAAATGCACAAAATATTGCGTTAAATGTGTTATAACCTACTCTTTTAGTGAAGATTAAGAGTAGGCAATTAGCAAAGTTTAAAATGCATTGAAGCCAGGATTCAAGTGCATAAATACGTTGGCCCACGATCGTAATTAGGCGCATTGTAAACTTGCGACCGTGGCGTGAAAATTCGCTAATTGCCTACTCTTTATCTTCGCCCAAGGAGTAGACTACAACGCACATTCTGTGAATAGATGGTTTTTTCTGCTAAAGAATAAAGAACTATGTGGCATTCTGGAGTATTCGTCTGTCAGTTTACTCACACAAGGCTGTAGTTGATGGAGATGCAGGGTTTACTCACACAAGGCTGTATAGTTGATGGGGATGTAGGGTTTACTCACACAAGGCTGTATAGTTGATGGAGATGCAGGGTTTACTCACACAAGGCTGTATAGTTGATGGAGATGCAGGGTTTACTCACACAAGGCTGTAGTTGATGGAGATGTAGGGTTTACTCACACAAGGCTGTATAGTTGATGGAGATGCAGGGTTTACTCACACAAGGCTGTATAGTTGATGGAGATGCAGGGTTTACTCACACAAGGCTGTAGTTGATGGAGATGTAGGGTTTACTCACACAAGGCTGTATTTGATGGAGATGTAGGGCTCCGGGCAGCAATCGTAGTAGGTTTCGACCCTCTTGGCGGTGGCTCTGGCCACTTCCCAACCGGCCAGAGGCTCAAAATCGGCGATATTGAAGGGGCTGGAGCTCAGCGTCGCGTTCAGCAAGAGGCCGCTGTACACCCAGCTGCCCAGCACCGGGCGGCAGCTCATCGACTTGTTTCGCAGACGGTCGCAGGGAGCCCGCAGCCTGGCCGGCAGTACGTAGATGACGTCAGAGCTGCTCATGGCGACCACTCGGACTGGGGAGACCCGGTCCGGTATGTAGTTCCCGCTGAGGTGGTCGGGTGGCGGAGGGAATACTTGTAATGATGGAGCAGAGCGGGCAGATGGAAGCTTTATCTTAGAAGCCTGTCACGAGACACTTACGCATGGAAAGGTCGAACATCCGGAATCCACAGCAGATTGGAGGGCAGGGCGATCTGGCTCAGACCACCGAATTCGGCCGGGTCCCAGCTGAGTCTCGGGTCCTTCCAGAACTGCGGAGTGGCGATTGAGAATAAGAGAGTCTCCCACGTTTTCAGGCCCGAGAATCTCTGCCAGCTCGTCCGCTACCGAAGGGCTACCGGGCGAGCAACCATCCACCTGCTGGACTCTCCGGAGGGGGACCACGCTGCGGACACATCTCTGTCCCGGTTTCTCCGTCAGCAACCCCTTCACACGAAACCTCCAATCGTCCTGGGCCCCCACCTACGCTCGAGTGTGAAGAGATTTCTCTCACCATCTGGATCCACACGTCCATCTCAGCAGACGATTCCTTCAGTGACGCCACTCGCAGCAGAGACAGGCCCAGAGACAAGTCCACCGCCTGGCTTCCGTTGCCGGGAGCGATAGGCCGAGCGATGGAGCCGGTTTTGCCCAACCGCCTCAGCAGGTAGCTCGCAAGTCGGTCTTCATCGGATTGGCCTAAAGCGATGGCATGACAAAGCAACAATGAAGTTTGAATTCAAACTGCTCAGAAGCATAAAATAGTTACGAAAGCATTCAAGTTAGATCACCTTGCACCAGACAGGTGGACGCGGCCAGCAGCAGCAGGAGAGCAAGAGAATTCTTCATGACCTACTTTTGATTTTAGCATATGAATTTCCTATGAACTGGAATTCATAGCCTTATGAATTCCAGTGCACATTTCTAGTTATTATCTAAGCCTATGACCTTCAGGTGTGAAAATGAACCAACAAAAATGCTAAATTCGCTCTTTTTGCTCCACAAATCAATAACTGAGAGCTCACAGTCCAAGCATTTTGTCAACAAAGAGCACTGAAAGAAAGACGAGTTAAAAAATGGGATCAGGAAATTCTTTGTTCTGAGTTGGCTAGTTTTACAGATCTGCCTATATTTTTTATTTAAAATGTAAATTCTAAAGCGATTCAATAAAATTAAATATAATTTTTTTCAATTTTTATTGTTGGAACAAATAATTAAAATGAGTTTCAACACACCGTCACGTGTGGGCTGCAGTCACGGGTGGGCTGCAGTCACGGGTGAGCTTCAGTCACGGATGGGCTACAGTCACGGGTTTGCTTCAGTCACGGGTAGGCTGCAGTCACGGGTGGGCTACAGTCACAAGTGGGCTACAGTCACGGGTAGGCTGCAGTCATGGACTACAGTCACGGGTGAGCTTCAGTCACGGGTGTGCTTCAGTCACTGGTAGGCTGCAGTCACGGGTGGGCTACAGTCACGGATGAGCTTCAGTCACGGGTGAGCTTCAGTCACGGGGTGGGCTTCAGTCACGGATGGGCTGCAGTCACGGGTGGGCTGCAGTCACGGGTGGGCTGCAGTCACGGGTAGGCTGCAGTCACGGGTGAGCTTCAGTCACGGGTGGGCTTCAGTCACGGGGTGGGCTTCAGTCACTGGTGAGCTTCAGTCACGGGTGGGCTTCAGTCACGGGGTGGGCTTCAGTCACTGGTGAGCTTCAGTCACGGGTGGGCTTCAGTCACTGGTGATTCAATGAAGTATGCTATTTTTGTCAAATAAAACTTCCCAAATAAAAAGGTTGCAACTCGATTACTTCCTCTACGATCTCTAACAGCTGATTTCGAGGAAGAGAAGTGGCGAGTCTTTTGTCTATGGAGAAAGTTAACTTCTAAAATGAGTAACAGTGACTTTGTAGATATTGGTTTGGAAATTACACTGGCCTATTTGGCGCAGTGCACAGTCTGTTGCCTGGCTGCATGCAGCACAATGGCGAGGTCGCACCAACTCCCCCAGGAGGTGTCGGAAATCTGCACAGAAGATGGCCAACTTTGTCCATCGCTGAGTCGCCTGGTAGCAGACCTCCGCCCGGAGAGTCAGTTTCACTGGCTGCTGCTCACTCTGCACTGCCTGATGGCGGAGTGCGGATTTACAGCCGCGGGCGAGGACGCAGAGACCGAAGAAGCTGAACAGCGGTCGCAGCCGGACTTCGAAGACAACCCGGATGACCAATCGATAATAAAGACGGAACTAGACGCACTGCGGGTGACCCCGCAACTGGCAGGCGCAAGTTATTCAGGAACCGATCAGAATGAGTCCGCAAGGCTGACCCACTTTGACTTGCCGTCGTCGGTGGTCCAGCAGCTCCGACAGCTCGGCTGCCAGCCCGCCGTCTCGGTGGCGCTCCGCTACTCTTACCGGCATCGCCCTGCTGACCAACTTGAAGGCTACGCACTGTTGAAGCTGCTGAACGAAGGCGGACAAGTCGGCTGTCACTGCGGCGTTGCACCGGCTGACAACCTGCCAGCGTCAGCCTGCGCATCCCAGCACCTCGTCGTGGCCAGGTACTTTGGCAGCGACCCGGCCTCGGCCAGTGTTCGACTGTTGAACCAGCGGGAGTTGAGCATGAAGTTCAAGGATGGGGTGAGTTTCAAGTCAATTGACTGTACCGACAATATTTACAAAAAGCCCTTGTTACATCTGCTAATAGTAAGTAGATCTGAGCTTTGGAAGAAAAAGTTACAAGCGCGATGTAATTTAAGTCGGAAGTACTAAAAGTACCCGAAGAACTTTTCAAAATACTACTTACAGTAGTCGCGCTCTATTTATGCACGAAACCCGGAAACATAACGAGCTAAGCTAGGTGTTTGGACGCATTAAGGCCGGTTTAAATTACCGCCAGTAGCTCCGCGGGGTCAAAGATTGTTCAAACCAATGTAGCAGTTGGTTCAGACCCATTTTAGAATTCATTTGAGTTTGGCCCGCGAAGCTACCGGCGGTAATGTGAACTCGCCTTTAGGAGCAGTGAAGCTCAGCGGCTGTAGCACTTGACTATCCCGCCACGACCCCTGCCCGTTGAAAACGTTACCATGACAAGAATCGCTAGTGAGTCATTGTGAACAACTCACTTGCAACTGAGAGGCGACTGTTGAGTCACGTGCGCGTCACGTGAGTTACAGAATCGTAAGAGTCGCGAAAAAGTCGTCCCAGAGTAGTTGTGTTGGCGCTTAACTTTGAACTACTAACTTAAGTAGACTAAATAGAGCTGTTGTAAATGCGAAATGCGATTCTAATGCATATACGCTTTAGGCCTAAATTTACAGCGACTTTAAGCACGCCTCAAATACGACTCTACGACCCCTAAGTCATTATGGAAGCTTGCGTCGCCCCAGAGTCGTCTCAAAGTCGCAGAATAAAATGCCTCAAATAAAAAAAACGCCTTAGACGACTTTTTCGCAACCTGTACCGTGACATCTTGACGTTTTAGAGTCGTCTAGAGTCACTTCTTTTCTATTTTACCTGTGTTACCTGCAACGACTCTGAAACGACTCTGGGGAGACTCAAGTTACTCTGGGACGCTTCTTGACCTAGGTACCGTTTTCATCGGACTGGTTCAATTCATTAATTTGGGGCTGGCGCACAAATATTGGTCAGGGTTGTTCATCCAACCGTGAGGGCCAGAAGCACAAAGTCAGCGAAATGGGTAGAATTGCAGCACCCGCTAGTTGTGAGATGATTTTTCGATTTTCCTAGACTAAGCCTCATCCATCTTCGGTGCATGGACAAGAGTCGTCACTTTTCCGCAAACGCAGATCGCCCTGCCCGCCAGGACGGCTCTGTTCGAGCTGAACGGCCGACCGCCTCCCCAGCCCAGCCTCGTCTGCCTGCCGCCCGAGCTGCTGCTGCAAATCTTGCGCCGCTGCGACAGCTGCGTCGAGGTCTGCCGGCTGGGCCAAACCTGCCGGCTCCTGGCCGAGCTGCACCGCGACAGCTCCGTCTGGCGGGTGCTGCTTCGACGAAACTTTGCCAACAACGAAGATTCGCCGAGCTGCTCTGGCAACGGCTTCTACGAGGCCTACAAGACGAAGCACTTCGAACGGGTCCGCCGGGCCAGGATTATCGCCCGCCTGGGCAATCGCGAGCTGTCGCTGCCCAGCCCGCTGCTTCTGGCCGCGGCGGCTGCGGCTGCTGCAGCGGCGGCGGCCATGGACTCGAGCTACGGGACCGCCCGACCGCCGGGCCGAGGCAGCAGCGGCCGGCGCTCTCTGCAGGACCTGCTGCTGCTGCCAGGCCGTGAGATTGGAGGCCACCTGCTGGGGGGCAGC
Organism: Macrostomum lignano; assembly: GCA_002269645.1. Lineage (NCBI taxonomy): Eukaryota > Metazoa > Platyhelminthes > Macrostomidae > Macrostomum > Macrostomum lignano. The sequence continues at coordinate 35,304 of NIVC01002652.1, read as the reverse complement.
GGTGGTGGCAGCGAACTTCAGCTGCATCGCCGGGGCGAGCTGCAGGACTTGGAGGAGGAGGCGGCAACGGCCGCGCTGAACCTGGCCTATCCGAGATTCCAACTGCATTGAGGTGCAGGGCTGAGGCTTTCTGTTGCCTGTTTTTGTTCTCAATTCTGATGCGCATTTTCATTTGCGAGAGAGAATACAAAACATTATTTGCTGTAACTACAGTGTTGGCTATGTTAGAGTTTTAGTGTTCTCGTTTGACTGACAGATTCTAAGGAACTGATGGAACTGTGAGGCAGATTCTCAAGGAGTGATGGAGCGGAGAGGCAGATTCTCAAGGACTGATGGAGCGGAGAGGCAGATTCTCAAGGACTGAGGGAGCGGAGAGGCAGATTCTCAAGGACTGATGGAGCGGAGAGGCAGATTCTCAAGGACTGAGGGAGCGGAGAGGCAGATTCTCAAGGACTGATGGAGCGGAGAGGCAGATTCTCAAGGACTGAGGGAGCGGAGAGGCAGATTCTCAAGGACTGATGGAGCAGAGGCAGATTCTCAAGCAGTGATGGAGCGGAGAGGCAGATTCTCAAGGACTGATGGAGCGGAGAGGCAGATTCTCAAGCACTGAGGGAGCGGAGAGGCAGATTCTCAAGCACTGAGGGAGCGGAGATGCAGATTCTCAAGGAGTGATGGAGCAGAGGCAGATTCTCAAGGAGTGATGGAGCGGAGAGGCAGATTCTCAAGCACTGAGGGAGCGGAGAGGCGGATTCTCAAGCACTGAGGGAGCGGAGAGGCAGATTCTCAAGGAGTGAGGGAGCGGAGAGGCAGATTCTCAAGGAGTGAGGGAGCGGAGAGGCAGATTCTCAAGGAGTGAGGGAGCAGAGAGGCAGATTCTCAGGGACTGATGGAGCGGAGAGGCAGATTCTCAGGGACTGAGGGAGCGGAGAGGCAGATTCTCAAGGAGTGATGGAGCGGAGATGCAGATTCTCAAGGAGTGAGGGAGCGGAGAGGCAGATTCTCAGGGACTGAGGGAGCGGAGAGGCAGATTCTCAAGGAGTGATGGAGCGGAGATGCAGATTCTCAAGGAGTGAGGGAGCGGAGAGGCAGATTCTCAGGGACTGAGGGAGCGGAGATGCAGATTCTCAAGGAGTGAGGGAGCGGAGAGGCAGATTCTCAGGGACTGAGGGAGCGGAGAGGCAGATTCTCAAGGAGTGATGGAGCGGAGATGCAGATTCTCAAGGAGTGAGGGAGCGGAGAGGCAGATTCTCAGGGACTGAGGGAGCGGAGAGGCAGATTCTCAAGAACTGATGGAGCGGAGAGGCAGATTCTCAAGGACTGAGGGAGCGGAGAGGCAGATTCTCAAGGAGTGATGGAGCGGAGAGGCAGATTCTCAAGAACTGATGGAGCGGAGAGGCAGATTCTCAAGGAGTGAGGGAGCGGAGAGGCGGATGCTCAAGGACTGATGGAGCGGAGAGGCAGATTCTCAAGGAGTGATGGAGCGGAGAGGCAGATTCTCATGGAGTGATGGAGCGGAGAGGCAGATTCTCAAGGAGTGATGGAGCGGAGATGCAGATTCAAGTCTATTTGAATTACTTTCCACAATATTTCGGACAGCTTTTTAGATCCACGATTTTTTCTGAAACGTGATCACAGAAATTTGACAAATTGCGAGACTTTAAAGAAGCGGAATAGGCAAGTTTGTTTTTTATTTTCAGAGTACCCTATGCAGTCAAAATATTGCAGAGTGCAGCACTTGTTATTCGCAACAGAAGCCAGTAGGGTAAAAACAAACCTGAAGAGAGGTGTCTGGCTGTTTTAATAATTTCCCGCCCCTATGCAGCATCTCATCAGAAAGACTACTTAGGGAATTTCGTATGCTCCGACACGCATGCGGTGATGAACCTTGGGCTATTGTAGGACTATGAACCTTAGCCTGCTGTCATCAGTTACTGCTCATTGTCTTGGAGGCGCAGTGATCGTGCTGTGATCTCTGTCTCACTGAGATGCCTCTCCGCTCCATCAGTCCTTGAGAATCTGCCTCTCCGCTCCATCACTCCCTGAGAATCTGCCTCTCCGCTCCCTCACTCCCTGAGAATCTGCCTCTCCGCTCCATCACTCCCTGAGAATCTGCCTCTCCGCTCCCTCACTCCCTGAGAATCTGCCTCTCCGCTCCATCACTCCCTGAGAATCGGCCTCTCCGCTCCCTCACTCCCTGAGAATCGGCCTCTCCGCTCCCTCACTCCCTGAGAATCGGCCTCTCCGCTCCATCACTCCCTGAGAATCGGCCTCTCCGCTCCCTCACTCCCTGAGAATCGGCCTCTCCGCTCCATCACTCCCTGAGAATCTTGCCTCTCCGCTCCATCACTCCCTGAGAATCTGCCTCTCCGCTCCCTCAGTGCTTGAGAATCTGCCTCTCCGCTCCATCAGTCCCTGAGAATCTTCTCTCCGCTCCCTCAGTCCTTGAGAATCTGCCTCTCCGCTCCATCACTCCATGAGAATCTGCCTCTCCGCTCCCTCAGTCCTTGAGAATCTGCCTCTCCGCTCCCTCAGTGCTTGAGAATCTGCCTCTCCGTTCCCTCAGTGCTTGAGAATCTGCCTCTCCGCTCCATCACTCCATGAGAATCTGCCTCTCCGCTCCCTCAGTGCTTGAGAATCTGCCTCTCCGCTCCATCACTCCATGAGAATCTGCCTCTCCGCTCCCTCAGTCCTTGAGAATCTGCCTCTCCGCTCCATCACTCCTTGAGAAGCTGCCTCTCCGCTTCATCAGTCCTTGAGAATCTGCCTCTCCGCTTCATCATTCCTTGAGAATTTGCCTCTCCGCTCCATCACTCCATGAGAATCTGCCTCTCCGCTCCCTCAGTCCATGAGAATCTGCCTCTCCGCTCCATCACTCCATGAGAATCTGCCTCTCCGCTCCATCACTCCATGAGAATCTGCCTCTCTGCTCCATCACTCCATGAGAATCTGCCTCTCCGCTCCATCACTCCATGAGAATCTGCCTCTCCGCTCCATCACTCCATGAGAATCTGCCTCTCCGCTCCATCACTCCATGAGAATCTGCCTCTCCGCTCCCTCAGCCGTACATTGAAGCGTGACCGAGCTCATTGCAAAGTCCTGACGGATGTTTGTGTCAACATTGAAGGCTGCTTCAGGACGTCCCAGACTCCTCTGCAGTGCAGCAGTAAGATTTCGTGTCCTTTAGGCCACAGTGGAAATAGGAACCTACGGACCACAGCACAGCTTGTTTCCTTTCCACATCCCTGCCGGGATAAATGCTCTGTAGAAGCTGTTAAAACGAAAAGGCGCAGGCAAATCATGGCATTTTGCCATTCAAATGCATTCTTTTTAAACGTCACACTGTCAGGTTTCATTAAGCCTTGACGAAACCTTAATAAGTTTCACATTGGATTGAACCTTGTGTAGCTTTATACCGATTGGACATTCCTCTGCTTTTACCCAGCAACCAATCAGGAAGTGATCTGCGCCAATTCTCTGGAAGCCCTAGGGATGACTTTCTACGGTGAATAAATACACTGCCAGAAGCATACGGCCTCACCGCCGCTGACTTTACTAGTGACAGTTTAAACTAAAAAAATTTCAGCATTTTCAACCGAAAAAGTTTATAATTTCTATTTGTTTGTAAGAGTTTCTTTCGATAAAAGAGACGAGAGAGTGTGAGTACTTTTTTCGGCTGTTTGTTGACTTAATTAATGCCCTCACTTGCTCTGTGCCATAGACTACGCCACAGAGGCCATAGACTATATGTTTTACTTATTGTATTAAATGGGAGATCCGGACCCCCAACTATTTAGGTTGCCTATAGGGCCAGGTGAGCAAGCAGGTTGTAGCCTAGTGGTCAGATCGTCGGACTCATGAGTGAAAGGTCGGGGGTTCGATTCTCGATCCACTCGGAGCAATTTGTGTCCTTGAGCAAGACACTTAACTCTGCAATGCTTCAGTTCACCCAGCTGTAAAATGGGTGCCAGCATTAGCTGGAGTAACTGAGGGTGTGTGGCGACCCCCCAGTCCTTGGACTGAACAGCCGTACGCAGCCTTCAGATGCGCCGCGCAATAGCTGCGGCTGAGCTGTCGGTTGCACATCTGGCCATTAAGGCAGGTGCAATCAATTCAGTATTATTATTATTACTAGGATCTAATAGTCTAATAGAGGAGATCCCAACTGAACAAGGAGTTTTCCCAAGTCGAATTGACAGGAATTATCCGACTAGTGAGACTTGGCAATTGAAACACTTCTTTAATGTTGAGGTTTGTCTAAGGCCAATCCTACTTTAAACCGCACCTCCACCCAGAATTCTCACCCTCTGAGCTGGCATCGAGGTGGAATGCACTTGCGATTCAGTCTTAAATTTGAGCTGAAACTTTGGGACGCAGTTTGTGAGCCCCTCCCAGGGGTAGAAGCAGAGATGGTGCAGCAGTTCTATGCCTGTATAAAACCCACGTATATGATGCAGGCAACTCTCCGTTCTCACCCAGCCTGCCTTCGACCGACCGTCAAACATTATTTTTATGTGACTGACGGAGCCATTTTTTTGTCCGATGGGCGACACTCTCCGCTCCGCGATCCATCACGAATTCCGAGACTGGGCTGACTCTACGGGGTGTCACTGTGCCTCCCACTTCCCGTCTCTCTCTATACTGAGCTGTCGGTCTTTTCCAAGCTGCCCGTATCCGCCACGTAGCGGAGGACTGAGCAGATTACGTGTGTGTGTGTGTGTGTGTGTGTGTGTAGTCAGCCGCCTGAAAGAAACTTCTGCCACACCTCCGGCCGTCAGAACTGCCGTGGCTCCGCAGTATCTCTCAGCTGAGCATTCGCGATAGCATAAATAAAAAGTGCAAAAGCTTCTTTTTTTACTGCTGTCGCCAAGTAGATGCGGGTTCGGAGCGTATTTCTAGTTCATTTGTGCGCATCATTGGGAGCAGACTGAGCGCACTGAGCTGCTATGCAAGTACAAAAGTACAAAACGGATTCGCCATGAAAGTTAAGATTGAACACAACGATGCGGTCCAGTGTACATTGAACACAACGATGCGGTCCAGTGTACATTGAACACAACGATGCGGTCCAGTGTACATTGAACACAGTGATGCGGTCCAGTGTACATTGAACACAGTAATGCGGTCCAGTGTACATTGAACACAACGATGCGGTCCAGTGTACATTGAACACAGTAATGCGGTCCAGTGTACATTGAACACAACGTGCGGTCCAGTGTACATTGAACACAACGATGCGGTCCAGTGTACATTGAACACAACGATGCGGTCCAGTGTACATTGAACACAGTAATGCGGTCCAGTGTACATTGAACACAACGATGCGGTCCAGTGTACATTGAACACAACGATGCGGTCTAGTGTACATTGAACACAATGATGCGGTCCAGTGTACATTGAACACAACGATGCGGTCCAGTGTACATTGAACACAACGATGCGGTCCAGTGTACATTGAACACAACGATGTGACATTAAAGCTGGTTTTAACTGTCATTTTCTTTCCTTTCAAATCCAGTCCTCTGGCAGCAAAGCCGCTTTTAAAGGAAGCATTACCTGCTTGCTCCGGTTTCAAGTCTTTTGGTTTGTTTCGAAAGTCAAGAGAATCGCGGGCAAGACAAAAATTCTTACAGTTTTAAAGCATTTAAAGCTTACGGTTAGACGGATCAGGTTTCAACAGCGTCTTAAAAGGAAACCACTGAGCCATCATTTCAAAGAACCAGTTTAATCTCTATTCTAGCCTTGTAGAAAAATTACCTAAGCCTCTTCTTCAGGCACGAGGCCTCTGTGCTATATAACCATGGATATATCTATCTGTAAACCAAAGCCCTAAACCTAAACCCTAAACATAACCCCTAACCCTAAACCTAAACCCTAGACCTAAACCTAAACCCTAACCCTAAACCTAAACCCTAGACCTAAACCTAAACCCTAAACATAAACCTAAACCTAAACCATAAACCTAAACCATAAGCCTAAACATAAACCCTAGACCTAAACCTAAAACCTAAGCCTAAACCTAAACCCTAGACCTAAACATAAACCCTAAACCCTAAAACTAAACCTAAACTCTAGACCTAAACCTAAACCCTAGACCTAAACTTAAACTCTAGACCTTAACCTAAATCCTAGACCTAAACTTAAACTCTAGACCTAAAACTAAACCCTAGACCTAAACTAAACTCAAGACCTAAAACTAAACTCTAAACCTAAAACTAAACCCTAGACCTAAAACTAAACTCTAGACCTAAAACTAAACCCTAGACCTAAAACTAAACTCTAGACCTAAAACTAAACCCTAGACCTAAAACTAAACTCTAGACCTAAAACTAAACCCTAGACCTAAAACTAAACTCTAGACCTAAAACTAAACCCTAGACCTAAAACTAAACTCTAAACCTAAAACTAAACCCTAGACCTAAAACTAAACTCTAGACCTAAAACTAAACCCTAGACCTAAAACTAAACTCTAGACCTAAAACTAAACTCTAAACCTAAAACTAAACCCTAGACCTAAAACTAAACTCTAGACCTAAAACTAAACCCTAGACCTAAAACTAAACCCTAGATCTAAAACTAAACCCTAGACCTAAAACTAAACCCTAGATCTAAAACTAAACCCTAGATCTAAAACTAAACCCTAGACCTAAAACTAAACTCTAGACCTAAAACTAAACTCTAGACCTAAAACTAAACCTAAACCTAGACCTAAACCTAAACCCTAGACCTAAACCTAAACCCTAGACTTAAACCTAACGAAGCTGGGGACTCAATTGCAGGAAAATGCTCAGGCTAAATTGAACACAACGATGCGGTTCAGTGTAGTCTGCACCGTACAAAACTCACATATCCCATATTCCATACGGCCAATTCGAGTAGAATTGAATCGATTCCTCTGCCTCTCAAGGAGGCTCTTAACCCGAGACAGAGACCGTGTGGAAACCCATATGCAGCAGTGGAGTCTCGGGGGCCGGGGGCTACCACTTCTTAATTGCGGGACGCCTAGCCAGACAGACAGACAGGCAGGCAGGCAGGCAGGAAATGCATGCCGCAGCTTGGCACAGATGGGACAGGAGTGCGGCAATGTCGCACCTGAACAGACTTGTTGATTAAAAAAATGCAATTTTAGTTTTAAAAATGTGGCATTATAGTGGCAAAAAATCAAAATTTGTAGATTTCTGAATTTATTGATTCCAAATTCTGCTAGCATGAGCTGGAATTGCAAGGTGGCTCGGCAAAGTGGAACGGCTTCAAAATAAAAAGCAGCGATTTCTGTTAACCCGTTCGGACACAACACAGTGGAATTCGGTCTCAGTTATTTAAAAAGCGGCTTCATCCATCCGGGCAGGTCTCGAAGGTTCCGGATTTAGGAGGCTTCCCTTTCAATTATGAATCTGGCAACGCCCGGCGACCAGCGCAAAACTGCGGGTTGCTTGAAAATGGCCAGGGCCTCCGCTATTCATCACAGAATACTGCTGCACTGCTGTCCCGAATAGGCTGGTCCATTGTCTCGGCTGCGCTTGTCCCTATTTAAAGGAGCTGAATAGATAGCTACATTGATGGATTTTTGGATTGATTGATTAATTGATAGGTTGATTAATTAATTGATTGATTGATTGATTAATTGATTGATTGATTGATTGATTGATTGATTGCTTGATTGATAGATTGATAGATTGATAGATTGATAGATTGATAGATTGATAGATTGATAGATTGATAGATTGATAGATTGATAGATTGATAGATTGATAGATTGATAGATTGATAGATTGATAGATTGATAGATTGATAGATTGATTGATTTGATTGAGTGCTTGACTGATTGATTGATTGATTGCTTGATTGATAGATTGATAGATTGCTTGATTGATAGATTGATAGATTGACAGATTGATAGATTGATAGATTGATAGATTGATAGATTGATAGATTGATAGATTGATAGATTGATAGATTGATAGATTGATAGATTGATAGATTGATAGATTGATAGATTGATAGATTGATAGATAGATAGATAGATAGATAGATAGATAGATAGATAGATAGAGCCCAGGACCTACAGTTGGAATCTGCCGCAACCACAAGCAGCTGTTTGCATTCCAGAGCGGGTTTCGGTGGAAAAGCGGGATGCCAAAAGCACCGCTGCCAATGAAGGCAAAAGCGGGGGAGGCTGCGCAATCCAAAGCCATTAAGAACTCTTTAGGGAGTTGGTTGCCAGGAAGGGTAAAGGGCATTTGGCTGTGGGGGAGGGGTGGGCGAAGCGGATCCCAACGGTGATTTTCAGCAAAGCGTGGGAGCCTTGAAATGCCAAAAAGATCCACTTCCGACCCAGCTGTTATTTAGCGAATTAAAGTTGACCCGGCCTGCAGCCCTTGTCGCACCGAATTCTCGCCGGCTGCTTTTGAAAATGTGGGAATGCTAGAAATGCTTCAGTTCCCATTCTGGTTGGGGATTAGAGCTTCGGGGATGGGGATTAGAGATTCGGAATGGGGATTAGAGATTCGGAATGGGAAATAGAGATTCGGGATGAGGATTAGAGATTCGGAATAGGGATTAGAGATTCGAAATGAAGATTATAAATTCGAAATTAAAAATAGAGATTTGGAATAGGAGTTAGAGATTCAGAATGAGGATTATAGATTCGGAATGGGGATTCGAGATTCGGAATGGGGATTCGAGATTCGGAATGGGGATTAGAGATTCGGAATGGGGATTGGAGATTCGGAATGGGGATTAGAGATTCGGAATGGGGATTGGAGATTCGGAATGGGGGTTGGAGATTCGGAATGGGGATTGGAGATTCGGAATGAGGATTGGAGATTCGGAATGGGGATTAGAGATTCGGAATGAGGATTGGAGATTCGGAATGGGGGTTGGAGATTCGGAATGGGAGTTGGAGATTCGGAATGAGGATTGGAGATTCGAAATGGGGATTGGAGATTCGGAATGGGGATTGGAGATTCGGAATGGGGATTGGAGATTCGGAATGGGGGTTGGAGATTCGAAATGGGGATTGGAGATTCGAAATGGGGATTAGAGATTCAGAATGGGGATTAGAGATTCGGAATGGGGATTCGAGATTCGGAATGGGGATTGGAGATTCGGAATGGGGATTCGAGATTCGGAATGGGGATTGGAGATTCGGAATGGGGGTTGGAGATTCGGAATGGGGATTCGAGATTCGGAATGGGGGTTGGAGATTCGGAATGGGGATTGGAGATTCGGAATGGGGATTCGAGATTCGGAATGGGGATTCGAGATTCGGAATGGGGATTGGAGATTCGGAATGGGGATTGGAGATTCGGAATGGGGATTGGAGATTCGGAATGGGGATTAGAGATTCGGAATGGGGATTAGAGATTCGAAATGCGGGTTAGAGATTCGGGATAGGGAATAGAGACTCGGGATCGAGATTTAAATAAACAGAACAGCCTCCCCGCCCGCCCCGATCCCAGCCTCCAGAGCGATGTCGCCGCACCAGCATTCGCAGCGGCAGGCCAGCTCGCTGGCCTCAAACACTAGCGGCGTCACTGCCTCCGCAGCCCTCGGAGAAGACGAGTTCCTCGCCTTAGTCCAGCTGCAGTACCCGCCGGTCGCGGCCGCCGCAATCATCCTGGCGGTGCTGATCATCTGGACGCTGGTGGTCCTCGGCAACCTGCTGGTGATCGCGGCCATTGCACGCGACCGCAAGGTGTCCAGTGTGCAGAACTGGTTCCTGGCGTCGTTGGCCTTCGCTGACCTCCTGCTGGGCCTGCTGGTGATGCCGTTCTCCCTGGTCAAGCAGCTGCTGGGCGCCTGGGTGTTCGGCGTCCGCTGGTGCGAGCTGTGGCTGGCCATCGACGTCCTGGCGTGCACGGCCAGCATCATGAACCTGTGCCTCATCAGCCTAGACCGCTACTGGAGCGTCTCCAAGGCGCTCACGTATCCGCGGAGGAGGACGCCGCGGCGGGCCGCCGGGATGATTGGCGTCGTCTGGCTGCTGTCCGCCGCCATCTGCCTGCCGCCGCTGCTGGGCTGGCGGAAGCCGCAGGCCCGGCCGGACAGGTGCGAACTGACCACAGACATCGGCTACGTGATGTACAGCAGCATGGGCAGCTTCTACATCCCCATGCTCATCATGCTGTTCGTGTACGCCAGGATCTTCCGCACCGCCAGACGCCACGCCCGCCGGCGCTGCCCGCCTCAGCCGTTGTCGACGTCAGCGACGGCAGCCGCTGCGGCGGCGACATCGACGCAGCGAAATGTCGACGCGTTGCGACGCTCTGTTAGGCGGCTTCAACAGCGCGCCTCCAACGCCGACGCCGTCGAAGACGGAGCTCGATCGGATGTCGAACCGGATGTCGAACCGGATGTCGAACCGGATGTCGAACCCGACGAGCAGCTGATGGACTCGGGCGAGACCGCTGCGGTGGAAGCGGCGCAGTCCGCAGCCCCGAAGGCCATGTCGGCAGCCGAGGCGGCGTTGCGGCAGAAGCGCCGACTGGCGCGAGCCCGGGAGCGCCGGGCGACCCTCGTCCTGGGCCTCATCATGGGCGCCTTCGTGCTCTGCTGGTTCCCCTTCTTCACCACCTACCTGACGGACATTTTCTGCGGCTGCGTGCCGCTGATCCTATTCGACTTCTTCTTCTGGCTGGGCTACTGCAACAGCGCTCTGAACCCGGTCATCTACACGGTGTTCAACAAGGACTTCAGACAGGCGTTCCGCCGGATTCTGACATGCGGACGGCGCTAGCGGAGTTCTGGAGATTAAAGTCTAACTGGTTGCACTTCTCTTGTCTGTCACACCCTCCCTACCTTTGACTTGGGTTTTTTGTGAAAGTCAGAAGTCATTCGTCTGGTTCATGTATCTACATGCAAATCTAGATTCTGAGCGATTGTTTGCAAGTCAAATGCCATTCAGTCGTAAACTTCAATTTTATTAGCATCTTTTTCATTTTTTGTGTGGGAAAATTAAAAATACGGAACAAATCATGTACGAAATAGGGCAAGGGTCTGGCTCTCGTGACGCGACCCCTGGGGATTCGACTCCGCGCGCGGCCACATTCGAATGGGGCTTGTGCACCGGATGTGCACCGGATGTGCACCGGATGCGCACCAGATGTGCATCGGATATAAGAGACAGGCGGCTGTGTGCACCCTGGCGCACTGTAAGCGACATTGTCACACAACCAGCGAGAGAGAAGCATTTCTGCCCACTCCGCAGACTCCCCTGAGCAGGCACACAAGCGCGCGCATTGCAAAAGCAGGGCCAAGCCAGTGCTCAGGGTCAGTGGAATGATGGACCACGACTGCTCTGAGATTTTACGCCTGTGACTGTGTAGGCTAAACAGAACTTTCATGCCACTGCATGTAGGAAACTGCGAAAGCAGTGCTGTCGGCTGCGGACCGCACGGATCTGCTTCATAGTCCCAGCGAACAGATTAATTAGCAAGTTGCTTAATAATCCTACTCTTCCTCTTACTAAGAATTCGGCGCCTCATCACCAGCTGCCGGCCCCCTGGCGTACCTGCAGATCCGGTGGGCGGGTATTAACGAGCTCAGCCCAAAGCCAACTGCCGCCCCTCCGCAAAGCGGTTTGCTTGCAGTTTCGACTGCCGCCATGGTAACTACAGAATTCGGCATTGCCTACCTTGCCTTGCTACACGCGTTTTGGTGTGTGGGCGGTGCCAAGTCTGAACTAAAATAGCAGCTGGGCTGGCTCTGGTCATGCAGTATGTGAAACGGGAACTGGGGACGCTTCTCAAGCTCTGATTTTCACAAACCCGAAGCTTCACAAGCTTGAATTCTCACAAGCTCGAATCTTCACAAGCTCGAATCTTCACAAGCTCGAATCTTCACAAGCTCGAATCTTCACAAGCTCGAATCTTCACAAGCTCGAATCTTCACAAGCTCGAGTCGTCTCAAGCTCGAATCATCACAAGCTCGAATCTTCACAAGCTCGAATCCTCACAAGCTCGAATCTTCACAAGCTCGAATCTTCACAAGCTCGAATCTTCATAAGCTCGAATCCTCACAAGCTCGAATCTTCACAAGCTCGAATCTTCACAAGCTCGAATCTTCACAAGCTCGAATCTTCACAAGCTAGAATTGTCACAAACCCGAATCTTCACAAGCTTGAATATTTACAAGCTCGAATATTCATAAGCTCGAATCTTCACAAGCTCGAATTTTCACAAACCCGAAGCTTCACAAGCTCGAATCTTCACAAGCTCGAATCTTCACAAGCTCGAATTGTCACAAACTTGAATTTTCTTCACAAGCTCGAATTTTCACAAACCCGAAGCTTCACAAGCTCGAATCTTCACAAGCTCGAATTGTCACAAACTTGAATTTTCTTCACAAGCTCGAATTTTCACAAACCCGAATCTTCACAAGCTTGAATATTTACAAGCTCGAATATTCATAAGCTCGAATCTTCACAAGCTCGAATTTTCACAAACCCGAAGCTTCACAAGCTCGAATCTTCACAAGCTCGAATCTTCACAAGCTCGAATTGTCACAAACTTGAATTTTCTTCACAAGCTCGAATTTTCACAAACCCGAAGCTTCACAAGCTCGAATCTTCACAAGCTCGAATTGTCACAAACTTGAATTTTCTTCACAAGCTCGAATTTTCACAAACCCGAATCTTCACAAGCTCGAATCTTCACAAGCTCGAATCTTCACAAGCTCGAATCTTCACAAGCTCGAATCTTCACAAGCTCGAATTGTCACAAACCCGAATCTTCACAAGCTCGAATCTTCACAAGCTCGAATCCTCACAAGCTCGAATCTTTACAAGCTCGAATCCTCACAAGCTCGAATCTTCACAAGCTCGAATCTTCACAAGCTCAAGTCGTCTCAAGCTCGAATCATCACAAGCTCGAATCTTCACAAGCTCGAATCCTCACAAGCTCGAATCTTCATAAGCTCGAATCCCCACAAGCTCGAATCTTCACAAGCTCGAATCTTCACAAGCTCGAATTGTTACAAACTTGAATTTTCTTCACAAGCTCGAATTTTCACAAAACCGAATCTTCACAAGCTTGAATATTTACAAGCTCGAATATTCATAAGCTCGAATCTTCACAAGCTCGAATTTTCACAAACCCGAAGCTTCACAAGCTCGAATCTTCACAAGCTCGAATCTTCACAAGCTCGAATCTTCACAAGCTCGAATCTTCACAAGCTCGAATATTCACAAGCTCGAATCTTCACAAGCTCGAATCTTCACAAGCTCGAATTGTCACAAACCCGAATCTTCACAAGCTCGAATCTTCACAAGCTCGAATATTCACAAGCTCGAATCTTCACAAGCTCGAATCCTCACAAGCTCGAATCTTCACAAGCTCGAATCTTCACAAGCTCGAATCTTCATAAGCTCGAATCCTCACAAGCTCGAATCTTCACAAGCTCGAATCTTCACAAGCTCGAATATTCACAAGCTCGAATCTTCACAAGCTCGAATCTTCACAAGCTCGAGTCGTCTCAAGCTCGAATCCTCACAAGCTCGAATCTTTACAAGCTCGAATATTCACAAGCTCGAATCTTCACAAGCTCGAATATTCACAAGCTCGAATCTTCACAAGCTCGAATTTTCACAAGCTCGAATATTCACAAGCTCGAATATTCACAAGCTCGAGTCGTCTCAAGCTCGAATCCTCACAAGCTCGAATCTTTACAAGCTCGAATCTTCACAAGCTCGAATCTTCACAAGCTCGAATTTTCACAAACTTGAATTTTCTTCACAAGCTCGAATTTTCACAAGCTCGAATTGTCACAAACTTGAATTTTCTTCACAAGCTCGAATTTTCACAAACCCGAATCTTCACAAGCTCGAATCTTCACAAGCTCGAATCTTCACAAGCTCGAATCTTCACAAACCCGAATCTTCACAAGCTCGAATCTTCACAAGCTCGAATCTTCACAAGCTCGAATCTTCACAAGCTCGAATCTTCACAAGCTAGAATTGTCACAAACCCGAATCTTCACAAGCTCGAATATTCACAAGCTCGAATCTTCACAAGCTCGAGTCGTCTCAAGCTCGAATCCTCACAAGCTCGAATCTTTACAAGCTCGAATCTTCACAAGCTCGAATCTTCACAAGCTCGAATCTTCACAAGCTCGAGTCGTCTCAAGCTCGAATCATCACAAGCTCGAATCTTCACAAGCTCGAATCCTCACAAGCTCGAATCTTCACAAGCTCGAATCTTCACAAGCTCGAATCTTCATAAGCTCGAATCCTCACAAGCTCGAATCTTCACAAGCTCGAATCTTCACAAGCTCGAATTGTCACAAACCCGAATCTTCACAAGCTCGAATCTTCACAAGCTCGAATATTCACAAGCTCGAATCTTCACAAGCTCGAATCTTCACAAGCTCGAGTCGTCTCAAGCTCGAATCCTCACAAGCTCGAATCTTTACAAGCTCGAATCTTCACAAGCTCGAATCTTCACAAGCTCGAATCCTCACAAGCTCGAATCTTCACAAGCTTGAATCTTCACAAGCTCGAATTGTCACAAACTTGAATTTTCTTCACAAGCTCGAATTTTCACAAACCCGAATCTTCACAAGCTTGAATCTTCACAAGCTCGAGTCGTCTCAAGCTCGAATCTTCACAAGCTTGAATATTTACAAGCTCGAATCCTCACAAGCTCGAATCTTCACAAGCTCGAATCTTCACAAGCTCGAGTCGTCTCAAGCTCGAATCTTCACAAGCTCGAATCTTCACAAACCAGAAGCTTCACAAGCGCGCCACCATGAAGTTTTGTAAATAAAAAATTACTTTTCTCAAAACTTCCCGACGATGTGAAACTTCGAAGCAGTGGAAGGCAACACAATAAACCAACTGATCAGTGAACAATTTCGGAGTAGCTGAGGAGGTCACATCCATGCCTTAACTAAACCGTCAAATATGCATTAAAACATGTATTTAGATTCTGGCATTTCTAAGAACGAACTTTTAACAACACAAACAATGTTATGTCAGCAGGCTATGTACAGAAGCAAGTCAGTCATGATGCATTAGTTTGTTCAGCGCTTCATAATCAATAATTACAGCAGTGTATTCGGACAGGCAGCTAAGGTAATCAAAGCTGACGATAGGTTGTACGAGTTCGATAGAATAGCGTGACCCGCCCGGCTGTCAGCAACCCGAGAGGAAGCCGAGATATTTATGACGCAAAACGGGGGATCAAAACAGAACCGATGGGAGCAGAGCTCGGCTAGGAAGGAAAAGAAGGAAAAATTGAATAATTCTGCTTGATGACAGACCGCGGACAGGGTAGCGTAGAGGCTGAGTGGGCTGCGGACAAGGGACGGCTCTTAAGATGCTGGGCGATGAAGAAGAGACAGCTGGTAGTTGATTATAAGAGAGCTGCCGCGGCAGGAAAAGTCAGGAAATGAACAGAGAGATAGAGATTCGAGATGGAACCCAAGACCGAGGTGAAATTCGGCACGAATGAGATCTTATTTCATCTTCAAATCTGAGATACATGAGATTAGATCTGAGATACACGAGATAAGAATCCGAGATAGATGCGATACAATCTGAGATAGATGAGATAAGATCTGAGATAGATGAGATAAGATCTGAGATAGATGAGATAAGATCTGAGATAGATGAGATAAGATCTGAGATAGATGAGATAAGATCTGAGATAGATGAGATAAGATCTGAGATAGATGAGATAAGATCTGAGATAGATGAGATAAGATCTGAGATAGATGAGATAAGATCTGAGATAGATGAGATAAGATCCGAGATAGATGAGATAAGATCCGAGATAGATGAGATAAGATCTGAAATAGATGAGATAAGATCTGAGACAGATGAGATAAGATCTGAGACAGATGAGATAAGATCTGAGATAGATGAGATAAGATCTGAAATAGATGAGATAAGATCTGAGACAGATGAGATAAGATCTGAGATAGATGAGATAAGATCTGAGATAGATGAGATAAGATCTCATAAAATGTTACCGAGCCCTGCACTACTATGACATACTTATAGATGAATTCCAAAACTTGCACGCACGCGTCGAAATTCCAATATGAGGCAGCTCGGTTGTCTAATTTTGATGGCCAGAAGGTAAAAATAGACTAAAATTAACAACAAGTAAAGGCCTGGGCGCGTACAGATGAGGGAGTTGCTGACATCAAAGAAGGAGTACGTGATCGATTGAACTCATCCTAACTTAGATAATAATTAAGCTTCAAATTTTCTGCTAATCAATACGAACTTCTTTAATGCCAAAATTTTTCCCCGAGGCTCCATATAAATTGCGTAGAGGACATCTGTCAAGCCTTTATGCAATTCGATCACAGGTTAGCACAATGTTCAAGAACTGGACCGCATCATTGTGTTCATTCAAGGACACAGATAGCTGGACCGCATCATTGTGTTCATTCAAGGACACAGATAGCTGGACCGCATCATTGTGTTCATTCAAGGACACAGATAGCTGGACCGCATCATTGTGTTCATTCACGGACACAGATAGCTGGACCGCATCATTGTGTTCATTCAAGGACACAGATAGCTGGACCGCATCATTGTGTTCATTCACGGACACAGATAGCTGGACCGCATCATTGTGTTCATTCAAGGACACAGATAGCTGGACCGCATCATTGTGTTCATTCACGGACACAGATAGCTGGACCGCATCATTGTGTTCATTCAAGGACACAGATAGCTGGACCGCATCATTGTGTTCATTCAAGGACACAGATAGCTGGACCGCATCATTGTGTTCATTCACGGACACAGATAGCTGGACCGCATCATTGTGTTCATTCAAGGACACAGATAGCTGGACCGCATCATTGTGTTCATTCAAGGACACAGATAACTGGACCGCATCATTGTGTTCATTCAAGGACACAGATAGCTGGACCGCATCATTGTGTTCATTCAAGGACACAGATAACTGGACCGCATCATTGTGTTCATTCAAGGACACAGATAGCTGGACCGCATCATTGTGTTCATTCAAGGACACAGATAACTGGACCGCATCATTGTGTTCATTCAAGGACACAGATAGCTGGACCGCATCATTGTGTTCATTCAAGGACACAGATAGCTGGACCGCATCATTGTGTTCATTCAAGGACACAGATAGCTGGACCGCATCATTGTGTTCATTCAAGGACACAAATAGCTGGACCGCATCATTGTGTTCATTCAAGGACACAGATATCTGGACCGCATCATTGTGTTCATTCAAGGACACAGATAGCTGGACCGCATCATTGTGTTCATTCAAGGACACAGATAGCTGGACCGCATCATTGTGTTCATTCAAGGACACATATAGCTGGACCGCATCATTGTGTTCATTCAAGGACACAGATAGATGGACCGCATCATTGTGTTCATTCAAGGACACAGATAGATGGACCGCATCATTGTGTCTAACCAGAGTACAAAACAAGCCAAAGTCAAGCACAAAAAAGCAAACCTTGCATGTTCGGCATTGCACTTCGCAGAAGAAGAATTCGGTAAGGACAAGAACGGAACAGAAAAAAGTTCGCGCCGCATCAAAAATCCACTAGAAGCGGCAGATTCGCGCGGACAAGCAGCTGCCACAATAATTGCAGGGGTCGCGGGCCAGCATTAGCCGAGCCCCCTGCCCCTCCTGGGCGGCTCAAGCAGCCACCTGTCAATCGCACTAATATGGAAAAGCAAATAAACAGAAACTATACAACAGCAGAGACAGGCAGTCGGCCTCTCCAATCATGTCAGTAGACCCAATTGACAGGTATCCATTGCGGCTTGGTCTGCACCTGGTCGATCCACTGCCTCAACTGTCCAATGGTCTCCTCAATGTCGTTGTTAACAATTTTCAGATCGAAGTAGTGACCGTACTGACGCTCCAGCAGCTCGCTCTCCTTGGCCAGCCGCTCCAGACTGCCGTCCTGGCGGGAGGGGGGAGGGTGGCGTCATGGGGATTCGCACAAGCATTCACCGCATTTCGAAGATTCGCCTACCTAAAAAGCATTCTGGAATTAGCATATTCTCAAAGACTCACACTCCAGAAGATTCACACCTAAGAAGCTTCACACCCTAAAAAATTCACACCTTAGAAGATTCACATCCTAGACGATTCACACCCTAGAAGATTGACATCCTAAAAGATTCACATCCTAGAAGATTCACATCCTAGAAGATTCACATCCTAGAAGATTCACATCCTAGAAGATTCACATCCTAGAAGATTCAGATCCTAGAAGATTCACATCCTAGAAGATTCACACACTACATGATTCACATCCTAGAAGATTCACATCCTAGAATATCACATCCTAGAAGATTTAAAGTCTTAAGATAGAGGTTTGGTCTTAAACAGCCTACTTAAAGTAGCTGAATCGGTTGTGAAATAAAACGTGTGAATTCGAAGACGATCTCGGGGCGACTCACATTGAGGCCGTGAACGTCGCTCATAGCGCTGAGCTCCGGAGCGGCGATGAAAGCGACAAACGGCGCAAATTCCGCTGTTCGAAGGACGCGCAACGCCTGCGGTTCAACGTCGAGAATGGCAATCTTGCCCTGCCGGTGAATGTCGCGGATCGTGTCCAGTTTGGTCCCGTACATCGCGTCCTCGTGCGTGCCGTACTCCAAATATTCATTGTTAGTGATGTCGCGCATCATCTCCTCGCGGCTGACGAAGAAGTAATTGCGCCCGTTCACCTCGTTCTTGTTGGGCGGCCGGGTGGTGTCTGCGGGTGGGCGTGGGGAGGATGAGGTAGCTGTAGATGGGGTGTCTGTAGATGGGGTGCCTGTAGATGGGGTGCCTGTAGATGGGGTGCCTGTAGATGGGGTGCCTGTAGATGGGTGCCTGTAGATGGGGTGCCTGTAGATGGGGTGCCTGTAGATGGGTGCCTCTAGATGGGGTGCCTGTAGATGAGGTGCCTGTAGATGGGGTGCCTGTAGATGGGGTGCCTGTAGATGTGGTGCCTGTAGATGGGCGTTTGTAGATGAGGTGCCTGTAGATGGGGTGCCTGTAGATGGGGTGCCTGTAGATGGGGTGCCTGTAGATGGGGTGCCTGTAGATGGGGTGCCTGTACATGTAGATGGGGTGCCTGTGGATGGGGTGCCTGTAGATGGGGTGCCTGTAGATGGGGTGCCTGTAGATGAGGTGCCTGTAGATGGGGTGCCTGTAGATGGGGTGCCTGTAGATGGGTGCCTGTAGATGTGGTGCCTGTAGTTGGGGTGCCTGTAGATGGGGTGCCTGTAGATGGGGTGCCTGTAGATGGGGTGCCTGTAGATGGGGTGCCTGTAGATGAGGTGCCTGTAGATGGGGTGCCTGTAGATGGGGTGCCTGTAGATGGGGTGCCTGTAGATGGGGTGCCTGTAGATGGGGTGCCTGTAGATGGGGTGCCTGTAGATGGGGTGCCTGTAGATGGGGTGCCGGTAGATGGGGTGCCTGTAGATGGGGTGCCTGTAGATGGGGTGCCTGTAGATGGGGTGCCTGTAGATGGGGTGCCTGTTGATGGGGTGCCTGTAGATGGGGTGCCTGTTGATGGGATGCCTGTAGATGGGTGTTTGTAGATGGGATGCCTGTAGATGGGGTGCCTGTAGATGGGGTGCCTGTAGATGGGGTGCCTGTAGATGGGGTGCCGGTAGATGGGGTGCCTGTAGATGGGGTGCCTGTAGATGGGGTGCCTGTAGATGGGGTGCCGGTAGATGGGGTGCAATGCGGGCTGATTGGATGGCATCAGGCAGAAGAGACTAGCTAGCTGAGCGAGCTTATCAAAGCCAGGACACAAGACACGGCAGGCACTAACGCGGAATGGGGTAGGCGTATCTGTCTGGCGAGGCCTGGATCAGCGTATTCTTGATGTGCCGCCTGCCCACCCCGTGCGCTCCGAGCAGCACCAGGGTCTTCCTGCGGAAATTGGCCAAGTGAACGACCTCCTCGTAGGTGACCATCTCCAGCTGATCGAGGGTGGCGCCAACCGCCTGCTTGGAAGCGGCACCGCTCCGGTGCTTGCCCCGCCTGGCAAAGGAGAACAGGCCCGTGCAGTTCACCGTGTCCTTTTTGGCGCGCTCGATAGCGCTGCAGGCGGTGCGCCATTCCTGCAGCTCGGGCGAGGGAATCAAACTGGCCGGCGTGCCCGGCGGCGCGTTCCACTCGCGAGCCTGGCGAGAGCGCGTTTTGTTTGGGTAATGAAATTCGAGACTGAAATATTCACCATAGCCTACTGTTTCATTCCTAAGTAGGGTAGTAAGAAACTGAAAGCTATTTTGGTAGAAATTTCGCAAAATATGCGCGATATAGCCTACTTGTTTCATTCATAAGTAGGGTAGTAAGAAACTGAAATAATTTTGAGGAAACTTTGGCAAATACGACCAAATTTCTTGCTTCCTATTTAATTCAACAATAAGAATAAAAATTGTGTTATAGAATCCGATTCTGCCCACTCCGGACACGAAAAAGCGATATTGGCCGGCTCACCTGCCACCAGTTATGATCGTCCTTGCTGATCACCTGCAGGATGTCGCCAACGCGGAACCGAATGCCAGCCTGGGGCAGGGGTTCAGATCGTCCTCGTCTGGGCTGTAGTTGAACATCGCCTTCACGTAGATCTGCGGATGAAACACGGGGGAGGGGAGAGGAAGAAGGCTGGGATTTGGAACGGGAGAGATGAGAGTGACGAAGAAGGGTTGGGAGAGCTGAGAAATAGGGGAAGTGAGAGGGGAAGTGAGAAGGGAAGTGAGAGGGGAAGTGAGAGGGGAAGTGAGAGGGGATGTGAGAGGGGATGTGAGAGGGGAGGTGAGAGGGGAGGTGAGAGGGGAAGTGAGAGGGGAAGTGAGAGGGGAAGTGAGAGGGGAGGTGAGAGGGGATGTGAGAGGGGATGTGAGAGGGGAGGTGAGAGGGGAGGTGAGAGGGGAAGTGAGAGGGGAAGTGAGAGGGGAAGTGAGAGAGGAGGTGAGAGGGGAGGTGAGAGGGGAAGTGAGAGGGGAGGTGAGAGGGGAAGTGAGAGGGATGTGAGAGGGGATGTGAGAGGGGAGGTGAGAGGGGAAGTGAGAGGGGAGGTGAGAGGGGAAGTGAGAGGGGAAGTGAGAGGGGAGGTGAGAGGGGAAGTGAGAGGGGAGGTGAGAGGGGAGGTGAGAGGGGAAGTGAGAGGGGAGGTGAGAGGGGAAGTGAGAGGGGAGGTGAGAGGGGAAGTGAGAGGGGAGGTGAGAGGGGAAGTGAGAGGGGAGGTGAGAGGGGATGTGAGAGGGGAGGTGAGAGGGGAGGTGAGAGGGGAAGTGAGAGGGGAAGTGAGAGGGGAAGTGAGAGGGGAGGTGAGAGGGGATGTGAGAGGGGATGTGAGAGGGGAGGTGAGAGGGGAGGTGAGAGGGGAAGTGAGAGGGGAAGTGAGAGGGGAAGTGAGAGGGGAGGTGAGAGGGAGGTGAGAGGGGAAGTGAGAGGGGAGGTGAGAGGGGAAGTGAGAGGGATGTGAGAGGGGATGTGAGAGGGGAGGTGAGAGGGGAAGTGAGAGGGGAGGTGAGAGGGGAAGTGAGAGGGGAAGTGAGAGGGGAGGTGAGAGGGGAAGTGAGAGGGGAGGTGAGAGGGGAGGTGAGAGGGGAAGTGAGAGGGGAGGTGAGAGGGGAAGTGAGAGGGGAGGTGAGAGGGGAAGTGAGAGGGGAGGTGAGAGGGGAAGTGAGAGGGGAGGTGAGAGGGGAAGTGAGAGGGGAAGTGAGAGGGGAAGTGAGAGGGGATGTGAGAGGGGGTGTGATAGGGGAAGTAAGGGGAGATGTGAGAGGAGAGGTGAGAGGGGAAGTGAGAGGGAAGTCAGAGGGGAATTGAGAAAGGGAAGTGAGGGGAAAGGAGGGGAAGTGAGAGGATAAGAATGATCACATTTGATCTACTGCACTGTGCACCCAAGACACTAGAATAAGTTCCTTAATCCCGACATGCTTCCAAACAGAACTATTACTAAATCAAAATTAATAATGGCAGTAGAAGAAGAAATCGCAACAGAACTGCATGCGGTGCAGAAAATTCGAGCATATTGTGCGCGTTTTAAAACTAGGTTTTGCCGATATGTATCGAAAAGACTAATAAGTAGAAGTAGAAGTAGAAAACTAAGAATGATGCAATTTACACTAAATTCTCTCTAATTTTTCTATACTACTCGTAGCTTGCACCAGACTACCGGCAGTAGCGAGTTAGAAATATTGAATATAATTTAATTACCTCGCACTGCATCGGGTGATTCCTGTAGCTGGGCACAATTTTTAGCGTGACACTGCCACGGGCCTCCTTCTGCAATACGGGGGCGGGCGGCTCGGGTCAGGCTCATGGACACCTTAAGCTAAAAACCTGGATTGCAGGAAACAGTTTTTTCAATGGGTAATTTTTTAAACTTTCCGGGTCTTCCTATGGGATTGAGCTGTAGCCATGGTGGTTACCCTACAGCCCAACCTTCCCAAATGGGGACTGCGGTCATGCAGAAATTCTTTGCATGGACCTCTTAGACACCTGGACTAGTCTAGGTGTCTAGAAGTCCCTCTGTAGTGTTAATGTCTACAGTATTAATAGATTCAGAAAACGGAAACCAAGGCTTAGAAGTTGAAACGAAATATAAATAAAAAAATTAAAACGCACAAACGCACGCACAAGAAAGAGACTGTTGTGGTAAATAAATTTTAGATTCAGAAAAAATTGATATCAAAATAAATAATAGACAGCAAAACTGATATTATTAATTGCGCTTAGAATAGTTAATAGTCAAATGAAGATTCATATCCATGAGAGACGCTGATCACATTAGTAAAATGCATAAAATAATCGGACAGCATCCTCAATGCGCGGATTTGCCTCTGCATTCATGCTCTTTAAAACATTTCTTCTAAATTAGACTACTTAAAGTAGGCCAAATGCCCGAATTAGGCGAATATGTTGAATTATATCGATTCCTATAAAAATATGATTTTCACCCGTCAAATTGTTACCTCCTTGAGCATTGAGAGCTGATGCGAGCTCCTGCTCACGGACAGGTTCGGCACAATTTTGATGGTCACCATGCCGCGGAGAGACTTCTGCAAAGCGGCAATCGCCAGCTTCAGCTCACGGTCTGCGCTTCTCTCTGCATTAATGTACTGTAGAATGGGCCCTGCCTCCATGTCCCTGACCAATCAAAGATTGGCCTTGCATTCTTATCACTGACCATCAAGGCCTTGCAAAGCCTTGCATTCTTATCATTGACAAATCAGAGAGTTCCAGTCCATTTCATTCTTATCATTGACCAATCAGAGAATCCCATGCCTTCAATTGTTATCACTGACCAATCAGAGAGTTCCAGTCCATTTCATTCTTATCACTGACCAATCAGAGAATCCCATGCCTTCCATTCTTATCACTGACCAATCAGAGAGTCCCAGTCAATTCTATTCTTATCCCTGACCAATCAGAGAATCCCAGTCCATTTCATTCCTATCACTGGCCAATCAGAGAGTCAATACCTTCCATTCTTATCACTGACCAATCAGAGTCCCATGACTTCAATTCTTATCACTGACCAATCAGAAAGTCCCAGTCCATTTCATTCTTTTTACTGGCCAATCAGAGAGTCCCATGCCTTCAATTCTTATCACTGATCAATCAGAGAATCCCATGCCTTCCATTCTTATCACTGACCAATCAGAAAGTCCCAGTCCATTTCATTCTTTTCACTGGCCAATCAGAGAGTCCCATGCCTTCAATTCTTATCACTGACCAATCAGAGAGTCCCAGTCCATTTCATTCTTTTCACTGGCCAATCAGAGAGTCCCATGCCTTCAATTCTTATCACTGACCAATCAGAGAGTCCCATGCCTTCAATTCTTATCACTGATCAATCGGAGTCTTAGACCATCACAAAGAGTTTAAAACGGGAATATTGACGTACAAAGGCATCAAAGAAAAGAATAGGCAAAATGAGTCGGCATTTATAAGCATTTTTAGAGTTTAGTAACAATGATAAGTACAGTACTGATGAAGGAAACCAAGTGGATTAAAGCCAGTCTGGATATTAAATGATTTGCTTAGTTGCTATATATCTAAAATCGCATAACGCTCAAAATTGTGTTTCATTATAACAAAACTGAACTATCATGGGCATTGGTATAACAAAATAGGAATGAATTATTATCTACATATTAACTATAAGCTTATTGATATTAGGAAGATAGGCTGTACACTTTGATAAAGACGGAAGCACTCAGGCAGTCAAAGTTTATGCACGCAAACACGAATTTATATATAGACGATTCAACCAAGAAAGATAGTGTAAATTATGCTACTTAAAGTAGCAAAAAAGCGTTTTGTTTGCCCAATAATTAGTACGACGTAGTTATAAAAATACGAGCTATTACTATAGACTACCAGAATAGCTAGATATGTTACTCGCGAAATGCGCTCATCTACTCTTTTTTCAGTAGCAAATTGGAGCCTTTTACCTGTATAATAGTAACATTAAGAATTTTGTACTCGTATTTAAATTTATTAGTCTGAAGATTGCAGGAAAATTTGAAAAACAAAATCTAGTACGTCTGCATAGCGGGTAAGAGAGAAAAGAGGTGGCGCTCCAGCCCCTCCCGCCAGGCCGATAAACGGTTAGGCTTCCTCTTACCCGCTTGTGCCTGTCTCACTTTGACCTTACTGCTTACTGCTCTCTCATTGGCTGAGCTAGATTGGGCCTGCCCCCTGGGCTAAGATTTGTCCGTCTAATTTTGAACTCTCTCCTTACTGCTCTCTCATTGGCTGAGCTAGATTGGCCCTGTCCCCCTTAGGCTGAGTTTCGTCCGTCTAATTTTGACCCTCTCTCCTTACTGCTCTCTCATTGGCTGAGCTAGATTGGCCCTGTCCCCCTAGGTTGAGTTTCGTCCGTCTAATTTTGACTTCTCTCCTTACTGCTCTCTCATTGGCTGAGCTAGATTGGGCCTGCCCAGCTTCGTCCACCTTGTGTTTACTTGTGCACATCGAGTTACATAATTGCTGAGTCCGCGAAACCCGACAAGGAAAGGAAATTTTAGCTGCCACATTAAATTTAGGCGGTCTTGCGCAGAAAAACTACTGAAAGAGAGTAGACGCTCTAATTTTTTTACAACTTTCATTGCCAGTGGCATATCTAGTTATTCTAGTATCTGTGCTATAGAGTAAGTGCATGACCGCATCAGCCCAAACTTTGAGTGTTTTTATTAAGCCTTGTAAGTTTGTAGATTTGCAAGTTGAGGTCTACACACACTGCACTACATATGAAAAAACTGAATATGGATAATTTCAACTGACCAGGAGTCGTTGAAGGGCTTCAACAGACTGGCCGAGTACAGGCTCTCCGTTGATCTCGCGAATTTCGTCGCCAACGTGTAGGGTACCTGCGGGATTCGGCGTTCGGCCCTAACTTTCTCATTTGTCAGAGGTGTACACGTGCCTTGCTGATTGGCAAACCTTTGAGCCTCAAGAGTCTTTGAGCTAATCTGCCCCTGTAAATTCTGGTTACAAACTGGTGAAGGTAATCCTTGGATACAATGACTGTCTTCTTGAATGCAGGTTAAGTAGCATTGACTGCGGTTAGCATCGTCATTAAAAGTCAGCCACTGTGGCTGTGAGCACTGATAGAGTAAATGTTGAGATTTAAATTTGCACAAAATTACAATGCACGATAAAAGTACAATATGCTCCAAGCTTACCCTGTCTGTGAATCATGCCGCCGTGCATAATTCTGGCCACGATTATTTTGCCATCGTCCGACATTTTCAGAGTGATGCCCTGCGGGTGGCAGCAGATGCTTTCGGAGTGAGCAAACTGGTGGGTCAGGGAGTGAGCAAACTGGTGGGTCAGGGAGTGAACAAACTGGTGGGTCAGGGAGTGAGCAAACTGATGGGTCAGGGAGTGAACAAACTGGTGGGTCAGGGAGTGAGCAAACTGGTGGGTCAGGGAGTGAACAAACTGGTGGGTCAGGGAGTGAACAAACTGGTGGGTCAGGGAGTGAACAAACTGGTGGGTCAGGGAGTGAACAAACTGGTGGGTCAGGGAGTGAACAAACTGGTGGGTCAGGGAGTGAACAAACTGGTGGGTCAGGGAGTGAGCAAACTGGTGGGTCAGGGAGTGAACAAACAGATAAAGCAGAGCAGTCATCACCATAGGTTCGTTGGTGTTCTTCTGAAACTGAACCAGGCGCACGCGGGTGACATTGTCCAGCTCGGTGTCCATGCAGTCGTCTGCCTCGCCGTTGAGGTAGGAGGAGATGGGCGGCGGGGTCACGCGGATGGCCTGCTCGCTGTAGACGTCGTGGGCGAGAACGTCGTGCGCTTGCAGCAGTGCCTGCGTTCAAATATTATTAGTGCAAATCGCGAATCAGCGATTACTGAAAAAATATTCGAGTTCAACGCTTCTGGCTATTGTCCTACATCCTCAAAACGCACTTCCGGTTTCTGTCCTACATATTCAAAACGCACTTCCGGTTTCTGTCCTACATATTCAAAACGCACTTCCGGTTTCTGTCCTACATCCTCAAAACGCACTTCCGGTTTTTGTCCTACATATTCAAAACGTACTTCCGGTTTCTGTCCTACATCCTCAAAACGCACTTCCGGTTTCTGTCCTACATCCTCAAAACGCACTTCCGGTTTTTGTCCTACATATTCAAAACACACTTCCGGTTTCTGTCCTACATCCTCAAAACGCACTTCCGGTTTTTGTCCTACATATTCAAAACACACTTCCGGTTTCTGTCCTACATCCTCAAAACGCACTTCCGGTTTTTGTCCTACATATTCAAAACACACTTCCGGTTTCTGTCCTACATCCTCAAAACGCACTTCCGGTTTCTGTCCTAAATCCTCAAAACGCACTTCCGGTTTCTGTCCTACATATTCAAAACGCACTTCCGGTTTCTGTCCTACATATTCAAAACGCACTTCCGGTTTCTGTCCTACATATTCAAAACGGACTTCCGGTTTCTGTCCTACATATTCAAAACGCACTTCCGGTTCCTGGAAATCAATGAAACGTAAAAGCCCCAAAATAGTGTGGCCACCCTTGGAATCGAACTCGGGATCATTGGTGCGCGAGCTGGACGCGTTAATGGCTTGAGCTGCTCTGCCCTGCATTCTTAAGACTAAAGGCAAAAACGCTGCACTCCACAAAAGCTTCCGGTCTATTCTCAACTACTTCCGGTTCGCGAAAGCAACCTTAATCCTCCTCTTATACCCGGAAGTGCGGCTGAGTGACGATGGCTCTCAGCTCGGCGCAGTCGGCCAGGAAGTCGCGCGACCTGCAGTCGGCGGCCAGGCTGGCCAGAACGTCGCGCGCCCGGTCGACAGCGTCGTCGGGAATCTGGCCGCGGATGGTGCCGCCCAGGCTGCGACAGTTGATGTGGTCGTACAGCTGTGGGATGAACAGGGTGAGAAGCGTTGCTAGCGTCAGGATAATGGAATAAAACTGTGTGCTAGAGAGCCCTACCTCTAGAAGAGAGTGCAGAGTGTCGTCCTGGAACACCGCCTGCAGCAGGTCTCTGTCCTGCTCCGTGCACTCCGTCAGGCACTGAATCTCTTCTAGGCTGTCCAACACGGCCGACACGGCTGCGGTGCGGGGTTTCAGCGCAAAGTCGATATTGTAGCTGGGGACTTAAGAGGGTTACGGCACAGCCTTGGCATGTGGGAGGCTGGCTGTGGCCCAGTGACTGAGGATCTGGGAGGCTGGCCCAGCAACTGAGCATCTGGGAGGCTGGCTCAGCAACTGAGGATCTGGGAGGCTGGCCCAGCAACTGAGGATCTGGGAGGCTGGCCCAGCAACTGAGCATCTGGGAGGCTGGTCTAGCAACTGAGGATCTGGGAGGCTGGCTCAGCAACTGAGGATCTGGGAGGCTGGTCTAGCAACTGAGGATCTGGGAGGCTGGCTCAGCAACTGAGGATCTGGGAGGCTGGCTCAGCAGTTGAGGATCTGAGAGACTGGCCCAGCAACTGGGGATCTGGGAGGCTGGCTCAGCAACTGAGGATCTGGGAGGCTGGCCCAGCAACTGGGGATCTGGGAGGCTGGCCCAGCAACTGACACTCTGGGAGGCTGGCCCAGCAACTGGGGATCTGGGAGGCTGGCCCAGCAACTGAGGATCTGAGAGACTGGCCCAGCAACTGAGGATCTGAGAGACTGGCATTGTGAGAAATAAATTCAGTTGAAAAAATTAAGCAAGTTTTTTCCCCGACAGTTTCGGGAAGTTGCTGAAGAGTGGCTGCGGGCGAGCTCGCTAGCCAATTCGCTAGAAAAACAGGCATCAAAGCTATCCCAGTTTTGGGGACAAGCTTTGCCATCCGTTCTTCCCAGTTATGAAATAATCCCATGCAGAATGGATTGGTAAGACATGATGATAAGCCCGGCAAAACGGATGAGGATTGCATTCATAGGGGATCCTGTCCTAGCCGCTCGGCAGATGGGATATTTTAGGGACACTGGTGCTGACTGCCGATGGAGAGGGCGGATAATGACTATTTGATCTCGAAACTCTCAGCGAACAAGTTGTTGCATGGATGGATAAAATCAAGGCTCAAGGGGAACTCTCCAGGGGTATGCCGGATATGCAATCTGGGCAGAGCAGAGAGTCAGTCACGTCATAGCAAAAATACTGCAGTGAGACATGTTTGTAAGTCAAGGCTTGCAAAACAACTGACTAACTTGACTGAGTCTGAGAAGTGTCATCAAATGTAAATTTGTTTAGATTTATAGTCATGAACTGATATGACAGTTGTCAGTAACTAGCATGATGATTATCAGTAACTAGCATGATGATTGTCAGTAACTAGCATGATGATTGTCAGTAACTAGCATGATTATTGTCAGTAACTAGCATGATGATTGTCAGTAACTAGCATGATGATTGTCAGTAACTAGCGTGATGGTTGTCAATAACTAGCATGATGATTATCAGTAACTAGCGTGATGATTGTCAGTAACTAGCGTGATGGTTGTCAATAACTAGCATGATGATTGTCAGTAACTAGCATGATGATTGTCAGTAACTAGCGTGATGGTTGTCAATAACTAGCATGATGATTATCAGTAACTAGCGTGATGATTGTCAGTAACTAGCGTGATGGTTGTCAATAACTAGCATGATGATTGTCAGTAACTAGCATGATGATTGTCAGTAACTAGCATGATGATTATCTGTAACTAGCATGATTATTGTCAGTAACTAGCATGATGATTATCAGTAACTAGCATGATTATTGTCAGTAACTAGCATGATGATTATCAGTAACTAGCATGATTATTGTCAGTAACTAGCATGATGATTGTCAGTAACTAGCATGATTATTGTCAGTAACTAGCATGATGATTATCAGTAACTAGCGTGATGATTGTCAGTAACTAGCGTGATGGTTGTCAATAACTAGCATGATGATTATCAGTAACTAGCGTGATGATTGTCAGTAACTAGCATGATGATTGTCAGTAACTAGCATGATGATTATCAGTAACTAGCATGATGATTATCAGTAACTAGCGTGATGATTGTCAGTAACTAGCATGATGATTGTCAGTAACTAGCATGATTATTGTCAGTAACTAGCATGATGATTATCTGTAACTAGCATGATTATTGTCAGTAACTAGCATGATGATTGTCAGTAACTAGCATGATGATTGTAACTAATAACATGAAAATACACTCAAATCGAGAACTAGACTATCAAATCCAGTAAGCTCACTTAAAAAATAGAGTTCAGAAATCGACAGCTTACAATTGAGCGCGGGAACCCGAGACCGGTACGGACAGTAGTTATGTTGCATAATCAACTCGGCTTAAAAACTATTTAGAAATACGCGTAACGATCCCGTCTAGGGAGTGTCAGTTGCTTCAGTATGGAGCGGTCGTTTTTTTTTACGAAAACTAACGTTAAATTTATACTAGTAGCATGGCATGATATTGGCTATGGTCGGGCTATACGGGATTTGATTGGATAAAAACTCTATCGCTGCATCAAGCCAACGTTATGTATGACGCTCGGAAGGAGGCACTCTCATAGCCTACTAATAGTAGGCGAAATTAGCTTAATTGAGACAGAATGGGAGAGCCAAAGTATCCGCTCTGCGTGGTGTCGGTGACGCTTTATCGATTCTTTCTCTGGTCTACCGCTTAACCCATCCCTCTCTTCTGTCTAGTCAACACCTCCTTTTATTGCTACTGCGTCGGGTAGGTGACGCTTTATCGATTCTCTGGTCGACCGCTTAACCCTTCCTCTTTTCTGTCCAGTCAACACCATTTTATTGCTACTGCGCGGGGTGGGTGACGCTTTATCGATTCTCTGGTCGACCGCTTAACCCTTCCTCTTTTCTGTCCAGTCAACACCATTTTATTGCTACTGCGCGGGGTGGGTGACGCTTTATCGATTCTCTGGTCGACCGCTTAACCCTTCCTCTTTTCTGTCCAGTCAACACACCATTTTATTGCTACTGCGCGGGGTGGGTGACGCTTTATCGATTCTTTCTCTGGTCTACCGCTTAACCCATCCTCTTTTCTGTCCAGTCAACAGCCAATTTTATTGCTACTGCGAGGGGCGGGTGATGCTTTATCGATTCTCTAGTCGGCCGCTTAACCCACCCTCTCTTCTGTCCAGTCAACAGCCAATTTTATTACTTATTATTGTTACTATTTTTAGAATTTTCGATTCATATAAAGAGTAGGCCCATGTATTCTATCATTATTATACGAAATTTGCCAATCAAAGTATCTTTTTTCTCACCTGTTGAGGTGACGTCATCCTCAGCCGGGTCCGGTTCAGGTGGGGCAGACACGGCCGGGTCGTAATAGAAATTGGACCATTTAGCGCTGGACACGGCGGCCAAGATGGCGCCTTTCAATTTCCGTCTAGAATTGAATTTCTTCATCTCTTCCACTGTCTCGCTCAGGTGCAGCTTGGGCACGCGGCTTTTGTCGTTAATCCAAGGATGCCGGAGTGCCTCGGCCACAGTCAGGCGGCGCTCCGGGTCCAGCTCTAGCAGGCGGCTAACCAGGTCCTTGGCCTCCGCGGAAATCAGGTTCCACACGCGTGGCTTCATCTGGAAGTCGAAGTTGCGATAAGGTGTGTACGTAATCAATATACCTTTAACGGACGGCCATTTGAAAGAGAGTAGTGGGGAAAATGAGATGGAAGGAGACAAGAGAGGGAGATGGAGGAAGAGGAGAGGGAGATGGGAGGGAGAGAGGACAGAGAGACGGAAAGGATATGAGAGGGGGATGGGTAGAGTGAGGAGAGGGAGATGGGTGGAGAGAGGAGAGGGAGATGGGTGGAGAGAGGAGAGGGGGGTGGGTGGAGAAAGGAGAGGGAGATGGGTGGAGGAGAGAGGAGAGTGACGTGGATGAGTAAAGAGGGGCTGAGAGAGGCTGGGCAGAAGGTCAAAGAGGAGCGCATATCCAGCTAAAGGCTACTCACCCGGTACCTGCCGCACAGGATCTGCTCAAACAGGACATCCTTGGTGCCGTAGAACGGCAGGGAGCCGCTGAGCAAAACGAACAGCAGGACGCCGCAGCCCCAAGCGTCGGCTGGCCGGCCGTACGGCTCTCGCCGGACAACCTCCGGGGCCATGAAGTGCGGCGTGCCAATGCGGCCTACGGGCGTAGCACGGGACAAAATGCGCATATTTGCCTACTATATAGTAGTCAAGAACGACTTAAGTAGGATGGTAAACTTCGTTTCTTAGAAAATCGTTAAACGCTCGCTAGTCCTACGCAAAAATTGGAGTTTTTACTGGCTCAGGACATTTCTACCGAAAAGAAAAAATTACTGAATAACTATTTTTACAGAGAAAGCTTTACAATAGTAGTTTTCACTTTGGACAACCAGCCTTGAATGATTTGAAACTAAGAAACAAAGTTTACCCTCCTTATAATTAAGTCGTGTTTGATAGTGCTACGCTAAAATCACATACAAATTAAGCCGAATACAATAGTTACTACTGTCGTTGTGATTCTAATGCGATAAATTAGTGATTTTAGGTACGCTCTACTAGTAATGCTTTTCATTATTGTTATCAATACCTTGCACGTGTTCAACCAGTTCGCGCCATACTACTCCTTAGTCGCTAGATTCAGTAGAAAAATGCGAAAATACTTACGAGTATTGCAAAATATTCGGGGAAAATTATAAGCAGTCGGATTTTGTTATTGATGAGAAACCAGTTTTTAATTTGGGCAGAAAAACACGATAATTGTAAAAGTGCATACAGTCTGTTTATTAGCCTTCGAATTGATTAAAAACAGGAGTTGGCTCATTCATTTTGTTTTTTTCTCTTCTATACCTGAAAATACGTGACTTTTTAGCGCAACGAAACGTAATTCTTCTGTAATAATAAATAGACTTCAATAAAGGGCTTGTGGCTTCCGCAACGCTTTCCTATAGGAAGATTGGAAAATATGCTAGGAATTAGGAAGTTGCAAATGATCCAATTTTTAAAAAGTTATTTTTAAAGTTTATGGGTTCAGCAGGTAAACTTAAAACAGGTAACTTGCGTAGTTTGAATTTTTCAGACAGTTATATAGACAGCTAATAACTTATTCTTAAGGATGAAACTTACTTGGTGATCATCAATTTAATGAAAATATACTGGAAAAAATTAGTCAGAAACTTCAGTGTTGTTTAAACTTCATTGAAGAAACTTTATTTAAATTTTCCGTGTTTAAGTTATTTACTCAATATTTCCGGGTTTGCAATTTTACACCAAGGTTTTTCGGGTTTGATAATTTGCTAAAAATTTCCGGGTTCGGATTTTTTATTAAAGATTTCCAGGTTTGAGGTTTCACTACAAAACTTGTGTTTCTAAATTTCATTTATAATGTTTAAAATTAATACTTTTTGGGATGCTTGGGTTTCGAAAAAAACTTCACATGTAAGTTTTTTATAAAAAGCTGTTAAATTTAATCAGTTTTGCTTTGCCTTTTTGAACTTGCAATGTTTTTTGTGACTAAAGTCTGGAATAGAAAATCTCTATTTTCTGGACTTCAAATATACTAACTTAATTATTAATTATAATTATAATTATCAAATTATATATAATTTTAAATTTTCGAATCCACTCCATCACATTCAAATTTACAACGATGCTATTTTTTGCAAATGTTTTACAGTTAGTTTTAATTTGTTAGTCAAATTTTTTAAATAAAAATATTTAAAACAATATTAGAAGCAGGCAACAAAAATTTGCTTCAAACAATGCCCAGCAGTTTACTAAGTAAAAATCAATATAACATTTGACCCAGCCAAATTTTGTTAGAAAGACCAATCGTTATTAAAGTTATGCTTAAAAAACTGAGAAATGTTAAAATCTTCCAGTCAATCAATCAGCTTCTAGGGGACAACAGTTCAGCCCAAAGCAAAGGCTATTTAAGCACGAACCGACACCGGGGGATATCTTGCGAATTCTATTACGGTAAAGAACAGAAGTTGAAAACAATTGCTGAATCCGATACAAGCTGGGTAGAAAACAGTCAGGCTTGGAGGCTGGCAAGTCCGACACAGCCTTACCCAGCTGGCCGGATTTCAGGCTGACAAATATCTCCTGCTCTAGATTCACGGGCTCGTCTGCAACGCATGGGGATTATCAGATTCGGCTGGGCTGAAACAGTCAGGACTCGACATGATCTGCCCGGGGATGGGGAATCTGATGGGTGGGAATCTGACGGATGGGGAATCTGATGGGTAGGAATTCTGACGGGTGGGGAATCTGCGGGTGGGGAATCTGACGGATGGGGAATCTGATGGGTAGGGAATCTGATGAGTGGGGAATCTGACGGATGGGGAATCTGATGGGTGGGAATCTGATGGGTGGGGAATCTGCGCGTGGG
The DNA here is from genome assembly GCA_002269645.1 of Macrostomum lignano. Classification (NCBI taxonomy): domain Eukaryota; kingdom Metazoa; phylum Platyhelminthes; family Macrostomidae; genus Macrostomum; species Macrostomum lignano. The sequence continues at coordinate 1,503 of NIVC01002652.1, read as the reverse complement.
GAAGCTGACGGGTGGGAATCTGCGGGTGGGGAATCTTACATAAAGGATTAGAGGATCAGAAAAATCAATGCACCCCAGGTACACAATAACAGGACTCCAGACAAGACTGCCAAACTAAACAAACCACAGGTTATTAGGAACGTATCTAATGTACATCGGGTCAACTTTCTTCTGTACTTTAGAATAATAATTCATAAAGTTCAGCTGCAAGGAGAAAGAGCAGTAATGGGAGACTATACTACTACAGCTCGACAAGACGCGCAATTCTAAAGGATAAAAAACAAAGGCGGCAAAAATTCGAGACTCAACCAGTAAATGCAAGAAAACAGAAATACGCATGCAAGACAATTATTTTGACGCGTAATATGCATAATTTTTACAGTTATATAACGATGCTAAAAGTATATATTTCGTAAAAGGAAGGAACGAATTTCAAGCTATTTTTCTGTGCAAGATGATAGTAAAACTCTCTACCCCCTAATGTACATTCAAGATAGCTGATTCACCCCTCGTCCTCCTATCGAATGCACGCAATGAAAGTCACGTGACTCACCTCCGGGCACGAGTCCGTCTTCGCCTAGCTGCACAGCAATACCGAAGCCGCCTAATTTAACTGGCGCCGAGTTTTCCTTAGAGTGAAGTAGAACGCAGTGCGGCTTCAAGTCCCGATGGATAATATTGTGCTCGTGGCAGTAGCGCATGGCCTCAAGTATCTGGCGCATGTAGTGCCTGAAAATGGTAGGAAAATTAATTGTCTTATACCTGCTTCCTGTTCTGAAATCGATTTTGTCAAGTTATTAACAAAAAACGTTAGCTTACGTTGCTACACTTTCGCTGAATACGAATCCTGCGGTTGCGCGTTTCACGATTTCAAAGCAGAGATCGCGCCGTCCATACTGGTATGGTTGGGTGGGTGGTGGTTGGATTATTATTAAGTAGTACTTCAAATGAGAGACCACTAATAGAATGAACGCACACGATACAGCGACGCTCTCCCGCATCACCCATAGAATGTACACACAAGATAGAGCGACCCTCTCCCGCATCACCCATAGAATGTACACACAAGATAGAGCGACCCCTTTCCCACATCACCCATAGAATGTACACACAAGATAGAGCGACCTTTCCCCGCCTCACCCATAGAATGTACACACAAGATAGAGCGACCCTTTCCGCCGCCTCACCCATAGAATGTACACACAAGACAGAGCGACCCTTTCCCCGCCTCACCCATAGAATGTACACACAAGATAGAGCGACCCTTTCCCCGCCTCACCCATAGAATGTACACACAAGATAGAGCGACCCTTTCCCCGCGCTCACCATAGAATGTACACACAAGATAGAGCGACGCTTTCCCCGCCTCACCCATAGAATGTACACACAAGATAGAGCGACCTTTCCCCGCCTCACCCATAGAATGTACACAAAGATAGAGCGACCCTTTCCCCGCCTCACCCATAGAATGTACACACAAGATAGAGCGACCCTTTCCCCGCC